>SJYC01032251.1:0-31373 GCA_006408675.1 Madoqua kirkii | reverse complement strand
AAAAGCAAAATGGCTGTCTGAGGAGGGATTACAAAAAGAACTGCCTTATGATCCACCAATCCCACTGCTGGGCATACACACTGAGGAAACCAGAATTGAAGGAGACACGTGTACCTCAATGTTCATTGCAGCACTGTTTACAGTAACCAGGACATGGAAGCAACCTAGATGTCCATCAGCTGATGAATAGATAAGAAAGCAGTGGTACATATACACAGTGGAGTATTACTCAGCTATTAAGAAGAATACATTTGAATTATTTCTAATGAGGTGGATGAAACTGCAGCTGATTATATAGAGTGAAGTAAGCCAGAAAGAAAAACTCCAATACACTATACTAACACATATATATGGAATTTAGAGAGATGGTAATGATAACCCTGTACGTGAGAAAGCAAAAGAGACACAGATGTATAGAATGGACTTTTGGACTCTGTGGGAGAGGGAGAGGGTGGGGTGAATTAGGAGAATGTCATTGAAACATGTATAATGTTATATAAGAAATGAATCGCCAGTCTAGGTTCGATGCAGGACGCAGGATGCTTGGGGCTGGTGCACTGGGATGACCCGAGAGATGGTATGGGGAGGGAGGTGGGAGGGGGGCTCTGGATGGGGAACACATGTACACCCATGGCAGATTAAAGTTGATGTATGGCAAAACCAATACAGTATTATAAAGTAAAATAAAGAAACTAAAACAAATCAAACACTCATAATTTTATTGTTTAATTTTGCTAAGAACAGTTTCCATAATGATCTTAAAAGGGAGAAAGATACCTTTGGGTATTACCATATACCTTTATCTCCTATCCCCTTTACCTCTCCTTTCTTTCCACTTGAAGTTGAAGATGGGTCAGCTATCATGTGACTAGAAAGAGCAAACACTTGCCAAAGGAGGCTAAACAGAAAATTTTATAAGTAAATCTGAAAATGCACAGATAGTTCTGTGGAAAAAAAGAAAAATAAAGCTTATTTTCAGGGTCAGAAACAAGAGAATTTTCCTCTGTAATGGCGAGCAGGTTAATAGCCCTCCAAGACGCTCAAGTCCTGATCCCCAGAACCGTGAATACTACTTGCCTGAAGGATTTTGAAGATTTAACTGTTAAGATCTTTGAGGTCATCCTGAATTAGCTTGGTGGGTTTAGTCTAACCACATGAGGCTCCTAGCTGTGGTGAGAATGAGATCTGACTGTGAAAACCTAGTCAGAGATGCAACGCTGCTGACTTTGAAGATGGAGGGGAAGAGCTATGAGTCAAGGAATCCAAGACATTTTTGTTGTTGTTAAGCTGCTAAAAGTCATGTTCGACTCTTTGAGACCCATGAACTGCAGCATGCCAGGCTTCCCTGTCCTTCACCATCTCCCAGAATTTTCTCATATTCACGTTCATTGAGTCAGTGATACTATCTAACTATCTCATCCTCTGTCTCTTTCATTGGAAAAGACCCTGAGGCAGGGAAAGATTGAAGGCAAAGTGACCTATAGGAGCTTGAGAATTCAAGACAACTGATTATTCCCTAGATACTTCAAAAATAATGTAATCATGCCAACACCTTGATTTGACCCCACTAGACCTGCAATTGACTTGTGCCCTAGAGTAGTGTAAGATAATAAATGTGTGCCATTAGAAGCCACTAAATTAGTGGTAATTTTTTACAGCAGCTACAGAAAGCTAATACATGTAGTAAAACTTCCAAATGAACAGTCCAAGGAAGTACTTCTGTTCAAACACAAAAAACCCTCTTCCACCACCTGAAGAAAGTGTTATCCTGTTGGCATTCCAGACATATTTCATTTCCATCTCCTTCTTTGTCCTTAACTACATTCTTCAGGAGGCTTGAGGGTAAGAAAATTAATATCCACACTTTTGGGGAATAGAGAAAGATAGTAAAGCTAGACTCCACAGAGATGATTTTAGGGAAGAGGGGACATCTAGGGACAGGATCAGATAACATATATTTTACAAGTTTCTTTGGACTGCCGCAAATAGGGGGCTTATCTTGGAAGAAGAGACACATTCATGCAGTGAAATTGTTATGAACATTTGGCACTGTGTCCCAGCACCTGCTCTTCTCTTCCATAAGATTTGTAATGCTGCCACAAAGATAGCTCTTCTACACGCCTCATTCCTCCAAGGTAGGAAGCAAGGTATGGGGCATGTCCATGGGCATGTTTTTCATGTCCATTTTGGCAGGCTGGATGGTGTTTATTACAGCTTGTTCATTTATTCTGATAACAGTAGAATACCCTGCCCAGTCTCCCTGTGGCTTGGCCCTGCCTCAGATCCACACCTCACCAAACAACAAGAAAGACATAGTACATTTCAAATCCTAGGGCACTGGACTTTTATGTGTTAGAGAAAAAATATGGTCATCTGAAATCCTTTTTATTTCATTTTTTATGTTGTATTGCAAATAGCAGATGCTGTTCAATGTTTATAATACAATAAATTTCTGATTTTCCTTATAAATAATGTTTCCTTGTTTTTGACTCCTCTTTTGAAAAGAGTTGCAGGTATAGGAATTTTTAAGAATGATTTTTAAAACCACTGTCTTTCCCAGAAATTTAAGCAAGCTTGTGAAATTGTGCCTGTGATAGAAAAAAACAATTCTTTCTGTACCGACTTGTCATGATTTCGCAACTTATCTGAAACTCTCACCATTTACATTGAGAAAGGTGAAACTATCTGGACTAATGGATATCCAGAAGTCATTAAGGAGTATGTTACTAGGTCAACATGATAACCATGGTGAACAAAAATTTAGGTGGGAAAATAAATATGAAGAACAAAGAAATGTGCAAATGTCACATCTTTCTTGACATATCTAAAGGGCTGACCAAGATTCAGAAGATTTCTTATATGTATATTTAATCAAAATTATTTTTTTGTTCTATTCATGCTTCCTAACATTTTACTTTCAGTCACACTAAAAACATGGAAGTTAATACATTTTAAATGTAAAATGCTCTATAAAACACTATTCTGGAAACAAGATTATGCTGCATATATGTGTGTAGATAAATGTGAAGCATTTCCTTCACTATATCTTGTAAAGCCTCTGAAATGGATGTTGTCATTGCCCCCGACACAAACAACTTAATCAAATCCCAGTATAGTGAAATAAATCAAGTGAAATAAACATTGCACCAAAAGAAAAAAAGAACTGTCTAAAACAATTGCTGCATTTCTAAAAACAGAAGATTATTTTCATCAGGTTTCACTGGTGATTAACACTGAACACATTGTGGGGAGCACGTCTGTTTCAAATCCCACCCTGGTGTAGAGAATTTGACACCAGATGGTTTTATACTAACAAGGAATTAACAATTTGTGGATTGTTAATTGTTCTATTATAAAAGTACTCCAGTGAAGTAAATAAGAAATGCATTTCCATAGCATACAGCTGAAGACACAATTGGAGACTAAACCAAAATGTAATGTGAATAAAAGTTTTGCTAATGGCTTCCATGTGAGGAAAAAGGCACAGTAGAACACTGAACTATTTTATTCAAATAACTCTGTGGTTTTTTTTTTTGCTTTTATTGTTTTACTCTTTGGAGTTTTTACAAATTATAATCACTACCACCATAATTTAAACATATATAAAATATTAATAATATAATACTCGATTGTATTAAATATATCTTCTTGCACATTTTAAGTGTCATCAATTTTACTTTTTGACTTGGAGCTATCCTGGATTAATCCTGTTTGACAACACTGTGAATGTTAGGCATTGCATCTGATGATGATGATAGAGACAAGAATCTGATTTCAAACATTTTAAAATCATGGTGAAGCTTTTTATTATAACTATTTTTAATTTTAAATAATTACATAAAATTAAAGGAAGTAGAACCATTAATAAAGGACTAGAAGAAAAGTTCTCAAAGTTTTGTGTTTTAGGACAATTCTGTAATCTTAATATTTATTGAAGACCCCCCCAAAATTTGTATAATTGCTAGTATCTTAATATTTAGTGGACAATAAATTAAAATAGAGATGTAAAGATGTCAATCAATTCATTAAAAAATTTAACACAATATATGCTAATTTTAATAGTGTATCTTTCTAAAAATATATTTTCCAAACCAAAAGTAATTGATGAGAAAAGTAATATTTTTCCACATTTAAAAAAAGGTCATATATTTGGTTTATTAGAGGATAGCTGGATTCTCATAAAGTCTTCTGCATTAAATGTTATAATGTGTTTATTTAGTTGAAGTATATGAAGGAAATTTCCAATCTGTATTTGGGAAATGGAGGGTTATTAGATTACTTCAAAGATAAAAAACAAGTGTGAAACAAAATTAGTGACAGTTATTTCTTCATGAGTTGCCTAAGGGGACCCATCTGTGGCCATCTTCCTTTCATCAGGGTTCAAAGTTGTTTGAAGGGAAGAGTCAGTTTTGTGAAGGAAATGGAGGAAGGAGATTCTGAGACCATATTTGGTTGGCAAGTGTTCTATAAGAGAGGGATGACTGGAAGTAATGAAAAGACTCTAATTGGTTTGTAAATTTTTTTGCCCTTGGTTGGCTTTAAGTGAGCAGAAGAGCAATTTGGAGAGACTGCAAAAGAAGAAAAAGCTATTCAGCCTATAAGAATGAAGAGTTCTCCATGGCCAACCAATCAGATTTATTCAGTTAACAATTTAATTCCAACATGAACATCTTGGGGAAGGCACTTCCATCTTAACTTCATCAGCAAAGGGAAATGTAGATGCTTGTGGATCATGAAGAAATGGTTGCTTGTATCATCAGGTTCCTGAGGTAGCAGCAGTGGTGTGAATGCCGACAGCATCACAGATTGCACGGCAAGTCAAAATCCTCGCAGCAGTTCACCCTGCAGACCTACGGTGGTCAGGGAGGCAGTGGTGATTTCTTCAAGATCAGCCTGTGAGTCTCAGTGTTGTCTCTAAATGTTTTCTGACAGTCATTTCAAAGTAACTTCAAACTTCCCCATGCTCTTTTGAACTATTTTTATAATTAATTACCTAAAATCAAATTCCTCTTTCAGTGAAGTATCTTGTCTGAAATATAACGCTTCATGTGGGATCATTCTTATATTAGGCAAAACAGAAGCATCTCACATGAGATGTCTCAGTGATAATAGAATCTTACAATCAACACAAGAAATGTACATATCTTACTACTTTCTGTGTCTAAGTTTCATGGGTCCAAGTCATAAAAGATAAAATTGCTTTCAAGGTATATGATTATTTTAAGTGGTTTTAAATACATAACACTTGCTTAATTTTGATACATTGATCTCCTCTGTCAAGGGATTCTCCTAAGCTTCATGTAATATTTAAAGGAATATTTAGGAATTCTGCCTAAAAGTTAAAGGCTGCTGGAAACTCCATGAAAGCTACAGAAATTCCTGTGGCTTTATTTATTTGCTATTTTAGGAGTTTTCAAAAATGAAAATATATAAATAATTGATAAGTACTACAGTTTGTGCCAGGCACCGTTTTGCTGTAATTAGAAGGCATTTATTGGACAGAGATTGACAAACACTTCATTAAGAAAAGAGTTGCCTTAGTGCTCAAAGATTGTTTTTCAACGGTAGGAGCCCACAGTTTTGATGGAGTTGAGCCTTGTTCTTTTTTAAATTCTCTCTGTGCATAACAACATTTATTAATTCATTTTTATTGATCCAACAAATCACGTTAGAGCATTTTCTATGTGTCTGGAATCAGAGTCCATGTTATCCTGGAAACTGTGGGAAAAGTGGTTCTCACTCCTACTTATTGAATTGCTAAATCTTCCCTCTCATTCATTTCCAATTTCCTGTCTTTGGGGAAATCGAAGTGTGCTTTGAAGTATAATTTGGAATCAGTTTCAAGTTTTGTTAAGAGAGTCTTTGTTCTAATCACATTTTGGTGGGGGGATAGGGAGGGGTAATAAAATACTTTGGAATTAAAGTGACTGGGCCTAAATCGCACACACATAGTTATTTCTTTACTCTGAACAGATTCAGTTGCTACATCCATAAGAGGTAGTATGAAATAACAAATAATTGAATAAGATCTTGAGAGCTAAAATTATATGTGTTAATTATTGTTATTACTAGTAAATTATTTTGAGGGGTTGTTATTAAAATAAAAGAGCAAAGTTGCAAGGATATGTTCTAAATACATCGGCGATGAAGCTTATTTATCAGAGGATATACCTTAGTGAAACTTTGGACAAGATTTTGAATCTCATTTTACCTAGGATGAAAAAGAAAACTCTGTAACTCCCTAAAAGTACATCCAAACAAAAGGGCTTTTCTCTAGTTTCTTCGTGTGTGTGTGTGTGTGTGTGTGTGTGTGTGTGTGTGTGTGTGTGTCTGTCACCTGTGTGAAAGATGACAGAAGCAGATAAAGCTACTGGAGTTTTCTAAAAATAAAATGCACTGCAGAAAAACTCTGAGATCTTACTAGGAGTGCCAAAATATCAGTGCATCAGAAAGCAAGGGGATAAAAAGGGTATAAAAATTACATTTCCTTAAACTTCACACTTTCCTGGAACAATGTATGGAAGAGAGCAGCACTGCCAAATAAGACCTAAACTTGAAATGCCAATGTCTCTCGAAAGCAGTTTCTCAAAGATGATATTTTAGGGTGAATGATCAGCCTACCCTTCCTAGTGTTCCTTTATCTTATCTATGTGGCTGCTAAAGCTGAAAATAATAATTTGGAAACTAGATTCAAGCATAAGCAAATAGGGTATTTTAAATCGCAACATCAGCCCAAGTTATTGTTCATGTTTTTCTTCCTAAAACTGCTTTTAGGCATCTACCAATTCATAATTTGAATTCAAACTTGTTCCTCTATAAAGCCATCATCAGCTCAGCAGAATAACTCCCTCTTTATCACAGGAATTCCAGGAGCATTTATTTGTGGCAATTCTCAAATGGCTGCTTTGAGAGTCCTGAATGACTATAATAAAGCTTTGGAGTCTGGGCCTCTATTTGTCAGGAAGAATTAGCAGAATGCTGGGGAGCTCTTTATAGACTTTAATCTGAGATAAAGAATGTGACCAGTAATTAGAATTTAAATCCTTTCCAACATGTTCTCATTCTTGATATTACATTTAACTCAATAGCCTCTGTACCCTGTGGATCTTCTTCAGCCCCACTACTTAGTTTAATCCAGCTATTATATCCTCCATCTCAGTGCTTCCTAGACTTTTACTTTAATACTTAGGGAATTATGTGCCTGCTCAGGCAGCTTTCCTTTGGAGAAAGACTATTTCCAATGGAGAAAGATGTGTCATTTGTAATTTGCAACAACTATGACACATTGTGTGTTTCCCAGATGTCGCTAGTGGTAAAGAACCTGCCTGCCAATGTAGGAGACTCAAGACACACGGGTTCCATTCCTGGATCAGGAAGTTCCCCTGGAGAAGGGAGTGGTAACCCACTCCACTATTCTTGCCTGGGAAATCCCATGAACAGAGGAGCCTGGAGGGCTATAGTCCACAGGGTCCAAAGAGTTGGACACAACTGAAGTGACTAAGCATGCATGACACATTAGTCAAGTAACTCGAATTATTTTTCAATGTGAGCTACAGATTAAAGTTTTGACTAACATGTGAGAGTGCGATGGATTGTGTGTATTTCTGTGTATACATATTTTAAATATAATATATATTATATATAGGGAAGGGAGGGAAGTGGCTCAGTCATGTCCGACTCTTTGTGACCCCATAGACTGCAGCCTACCAGGCTCTTCTGTCCATGGGATTTTCCAGGCAAGAATACTGGAGTGGGGTGCCAATACACATATATATATAATATACATATTATATAACAAAGATAATATACATACTATAAATATAATAATCTGCATATTAAAATTCCATATATGTACACTTAGCATATTGGCTGCGTGGGTAATGCCAGTGGTAAAGAATCCACCTGCCAATGCAGGAGATGCAAGAGGCTCAGGTTTGAACCCTGGCTCAGGAAAATTCCCTAGAGTAGGCAATGGCAACCTGTTCCAGTATTCCTGCCTGGAAAATTTCATGGACAAGAGAAGCATGGAGGGCTACAGTCCATGGGCTCACAAAGAGTTAGACACAGCTAACTATGAACACATATACACATCATATATGCATAATTTTATATATTATACATAAAGTTTTAATTTTGTGTGTTCAAGAGACAATAGCCATGTGTGTAAAGTTTAATTAATTTCCAAATAATTATAAATGGCTTCCATATCTGTGGTATGGATTGTTCAATACTCCCAAATCTCTCATATTTGACAATTAGACAATGCAATCCTTTCTGATATATATTCTAAGGAAAATTTTTCAGTGTTTGAGACTGTGCTGTAATAGTTGGTGTATTGTCTGCCTTCCTACTAGATGCAGATTTTTGAGGTCAGAGTCTAAATCATTTATTTCTATTATCTTGAAATTAGAATTTAATTATATATATCTCTGTGTGTGTATTGAGCGACTGAACTGTGTATATATATATATGTGTGTGTATATATATATATATATATATATATATATGGGCTTCCCTGGTATCTCAGCTGGTAAAGAATTCGCCTGCAATGCAGGAGACCCCTTTTCAAACCCTGGATCCTTGAGTGGGGAAGATCCCCTGGGTGGAAACCCACTCCAGTATTCTTGCCGGAGAATTCCATGGACAGAAGATCCTGGAGAGCAGCAGTCCATGGGATTGCTAAGAGCCGGAGAAGACTGAAGCAATTGAGCAAGGCACAGCATACATCTATATAGATCTAGATCTATATCTAGATATAGATATATAAAACTCACATTCTTGTGAATTTTAACATTTGAACAACTAATTGTACATATTAAAAAACAACAACAACAACAACTTCCCTACCCAGATCAGCTATGTTTCTTCTTTTTGTTCCAGGCCTTTTAACACCAGTTCTATCCTCTTTACCCTACATCTCCCCCTTCCCACACCCCACAGGAATTGTTCTGGCTGGAGACCATCTCTGAGTGACCTTTGCTTCCCTTTGTCTTGATCACTCTTCTCCAGTCCAGCAGTTGCCAGGTCCCTCATTTCCAGATAAAAGTCATTATAATTATTCTTCTCTTCATTACTGTGCCAGTGTTCTTACATAAGATCTAATTAAATTCTTAAAATATTGAATTAATATATGTTAATTCTGAAGAAATTAGTCATTTTATTTTAAAAATCCAGTGCCATGAAAAACTTGCCTTTTCTAATATATACTTATAATTAGCATCTGGAATTTCATTGTTATACCTAAACATTCCTCCATTTTTAAGTTGTCTATATTCTAAAAATAACAATAATTTAATAACTTGAGTGTCAACATTATTAATGCTATCATCAGCAAAAATCGTACAAATAAAATCCTGAATGAACCTCAAATTTATGTGATAAAGCCTTGATAGAGCTTCCCTAGTGGCTCAGTCAGTAAAGAATCTGTCCGCAAAGCGGGAGACCTGGGTTCTATCCCTGGGTCAGGAAGATCCCCTGGAGAAAAGAATAGCTACCAGTCCAGTATTCTTGCCTGGAGAATTCCATGGACAGAAGAGCCTAGTGGGCTACAGTCCATGAGACTACAAAGAGTCAGACACGACTGAGTGACTAACAGACACACACACACACACACACAGACACATATACACACACACACATACACACACACTGGATAAATGGGGTAGAGGATGTAGAGACTAGACTGCTGTGATCTCTCTCCTTTGTTCCACAGGCAAGGTGCCTACTGAGGAACCGCCATAAAACATTAGTCTCTGAGGAACATGTTTTAGAAACTGTTGTAAAAAACTGACACTTCTCTAAAAGAATTGTAAGTATGAAACTATTCAGAAATTTACACAGAAACTATTTAGAAAATTAGCTACAAGCACTTTCTATTTGTAGCAGCTAAATTCTATAAATTACCCACAAACTCTGAATTAGCAAATATCAAACCATCTACTCCTAGGGGAAACAGAGGTTCTGTTAGTGTATCAGGTCACAATATTTTCATCAGCTACTCAAATATAACCTTATTTGGTGTATGCTTCTATTCAAAGACACCTTTTTGAATACATAGTTGACCCTTGAACAATATGATTTGAACTGTGTGAATCCACATATATGCACACATTTTTTTTTCAACAGTCAGCACTACAGTAATTTACTTTTGAAATAGTAAATACAGCTATTGTAAATACTACTATTTCCTACTGTAAGTACTATATAATCTGTGGTTACTTGAACTTTTGGATACAGAATCACACTTTGGAGGGTCAACTAAAAGTTATGTGTATTTTTTACTTCAGTGAGAGTGGGTGTTCCCAGGCCTCTGCTTTGGTCAAGGGTTTCAGCCATATATTGTTGACTCATTAATACTGAACTCACAGCCAACTATTTTAACTCATGGCGGAATAAATCTTATTAAACACACATATTTTCTATGTAAGGAATATCATAGCCTTCTTGAGCTTTGGAATACTAGATTGCACTCCATGACTACACTTGGGGGTACATTTTAAACAACAAAATGACCTCAAAAAGAGTATAAAAGTTTCAAAAATGTGGTTCAAGTGAAGCGAAAGTCATGGAGTCGTGTCTGACTCTTTGTGACCCCATGGATTATACGGTCCATGGAATTTTCAGGCCAGAATACCAGAGTGGGTAGCCTTGTCCTCCCTCAGAGGATCTTCCCAACCTAGGGATAGAACCCAGGTCTTCCACATTGCAGGCAGATTCTATACCAGCTGGGCTACCAGTGAAGCCCAATGTGACTCAAAATAGACTACAAATAGTACACTGATTTACTATGAGAGCTAACACAAGGAGGCATAGCCTGTTCAACTTAAACAGGGACCAAAACTTTTCAGTAATATTGTTCATATTTGCAAATGATGGAGAAAAGACCACGGTCATTGATTTGAGGGTTCCAAATATATTTTAGTAGGCAAACTGACAAATATGAATTAATGAATAATAAAGGTAGACTGTAATCAGTTTCTTGTAACATGAATGAAGGCAACCTATTTGATCTTGACATATCTTTGATATGATTCCACCTTAATGAATATTATTCACCTCCTTAAGAGAAGGCAAAGATAGCCATCTGCAGAGGAAGTAGAAAAAAAATTATTGCTTGCTCTCACTCACCTTGAAGTGTTTCCTTTAAATACTAGCTATGATTTAATAACATGGAATTGAATATATTTTTTGAAAAAAAAATGAGAAAACCAAAAAAATCCACTAATTGTAACTTTCAATCCAGAAATTGAAAGATGAGTGATGGAAGTGTTATCTGACTGTCAAATTTAAGGCCATTACAAAATTGGGATAATTTTGTTTTTCTCACCGAAATTCATGGACTAAACAACTTTTCAAAACATAAGAAGTTTAAGACAGAATTTTTGGTAGCTACATTGTATTTCCTGACATGAAAATATTATACTTAACTAGTCAATTATTTTTTGTATATTTAAATGGTTCCTATGTTTTGCTATTTCAAAGGGCTGTGATGAGCAACTTTGGATCCAGATGTTTAGTATGTTTTGTTTCTAGGATGCAATCCTATAGGTAGAATTCATATTTATATCAGTCAACGTCTTATCAGTAAAACATAATCCATGATAGGTGTTTTAATAGTTACAAATATACTTTCATAATCTGTTTGAAAGACAATTAGGACAGTGAAGCAATTCAGAAGAGATAATGTTCCTGCCATCCAAGAACTGAGGTTGGCTGCTGGCTGCCAGTTGGAATCACCACCTGAACAGTACAGTGGTCATCTGAAGACACAGGTATTTTCAGCCAGATTTAAGAATAGAAATACCCTTGCTACTCTGTCTGCTTGCAATCTCCCACCAATGATTCTCTTTGGTTCAACCTCCCTTAGTCAAGTTAGGGAAGAACAGGGCACTAGAATGACCAGCAAACAGGTGAGTAACTCCAAACCACTTCAGAAGGTTTGGAAAACCTGAAGGTTTTTACATTATAAATTTAATTTCATTGTCAGACTACTTTTTTGGGCTCCAAAATCACTGCAGATGGTGACTGCAGCCATGAAATTAAAAGACACTTACTCCTTGGAAAAAAAGTTATGGCCAACCTAGATAGCATATTCAAAAGCAGAGATATTACTTTGCCAACAAAGGTCCGTCTAGTCAAGGCTACGGTTTTTCCTGTGGTCATGTATAGATGTGAGAGTTGGACTGTGAAGAAGGCTGAGCACTGAAGAATTGATGCTTTTGAACTGTGATGTTGGAGAAGACTCTTGAGAGTCCCTTGGACTGCAAGGAGATCCAACCAGTCCATTCTGAAGGAGATCAGCCCTGGGATTTCTTTGGAAGGAATGATACTAAATCTGAAACTCCAGTACTTTGGCCACCTCATGCGAAGAGTTGACTCATTGGAAAAGACTCTGATGTTGGGAGGAATTGTGGGCAGGAGGAGAAGGGGATGACTGAGGATGATATGGCTGGATAGCATCACGGACTCGATGAACGTGAGTCTGAGTGAACTCCAAGACATGGTGATGAACAGGGAGGCCTGGCGTGCTGTGATTCATGGTATTGCAGAGACAGACACGACTGAGCGACTGAACTGACTGAACTGAACTGAACAGAATTATTCAAATGAATGATTAAAGTTATTTATAAAATCCCTTAAGTAGTATAAGAGAATCCATTGTTTCATATATTTACAATAACTATAAATATTACTGTTTGATTTAATTTCCAAATTGGTGGAGAAAAAAGCCATCTTGTTTTTATTTTCATACTTATTTGTGATTACTATGTGCTTTAATATTTTGTCTAGTTTTTCAGGCTATTTTCTCTCCTAGTAAAGTCTTTCTAGGTATCTTCACAGGGGCCCTGAAAATAATTATTAAATTTTTTCTTAGATTGCTGTTGAAAATAGGAAATTTCATTCTATTCCTATTTTTTATATTTATTACTTTACTTTGAAGAACACCATAAAATCTGCAAAAATATTTCAAATAGCCTTATTTTTTATAGGGCCCTCCTGTTGTGAAACCACTCAGGCAAGCTGTAATCATCCTGCCTGTCCAAGATGGGCAGTTTTGCTTCCCTAACACTTTTAACCTTCTGCATGGACTTCCCTGGTAACAGCTGAGTTTTCATCTGACCCTCCTAGATATCTCTGACCATCGCTTCTGAGGATGTGTCCTTCCCAAGTACCGCCTAGTGGAATTGTTCACTGATGCGGGTCTGTGTTAGACTTCAGCTTTACCATGTGCCTTCAGAACTGATTCCTGCCTGAGAAGAGGAACTGTCTCTGCAATTCTGCCTTTGCTATACTCCATATGATCCATGTTTAACCCCAGATGGTGCTAGTGATAAAGCACCTGCCTGCCAATGCAGGAGACATAAGAGAGTCAGGTTCTATCCCTGAGTCAGGAAGATCCCCTGGAGGAGGGCATGGCAAAAGAATTCCATGCACAGAGAAGCTTAGGGTGCAGTCCTTAGAGTGGCAACAAGTCGTTCGTGACTGAAGCCCTTAGCATGCATACGCATACGATCCATCTCTAATCCGAGATGAGTATTCACCAAATGTGTGGGGTAGTTGGGAGCATGATGCATGACATTTGCCTTCTTGGAAAAATTTCAAAGCATTAACATCAGCCAGTCCCTCTCATAAAGCAATAATGTAAATATCTTTTTATTACTATCCTATTTCTGCTTTGTGACAGAGGAAGTAAAAATAGAGGAGAAAAAGTTATTTTCTCCTATGTACCATCAAATTATGCTGAAAATAAGTGAGCTCTGAAGGAAATAACTAAAATGTGATGTACTTGGTTAGTAACTGATTCTTTAAATTGATCATGTGGCAGTCAGCACAATAACATGGGTGATTTTCCCATCAGTAGAAGGAGAATCACTATAGAAATATCAAAGGGCAAAGAGAGACACAAGATTAACAGCCACAACCTCTTTTGAGTTTATTAGAGAATGGATTTCTGCAGGGGTTTGGGACAGAATCACTGATTTAATAAATTATAAAATTACAAAATCAGACTGGTAACATGCTGAGCTGTTTACAAGCTAATGATTATGAATGAAAAGTAGACAACAGGGATGGAAATGAATTTATATTTTTTCTGTACCCTATTGTATGATTTCCCAAAGGCTATCTTAACACATGACATGTATTTTCACTAGAAGAATAATTGGGTGTGCTGGTAGATTTGTCTTAGGCCAACTCCTGGTGGCCAGTAAATAGGGGTTTCCTGTCCTACCTAGTATGATTCCAAAGAAGTAAGATTCTTCTTGCGACACTTGAAACAGTAATGATTTACCCCTTTGGAGTGCATTAATCTCTTTATGTGACCATCTTAAAACAGGCAGTAATTTCTTCCTTGGTTTTGTAAGAGATTTTTGTTTCTAATACTAGAGCTCAAAGGTTTTATGTGTGTGGTAGTAATGATGAAAAGACAGAACACTGAATAAATAAATTGTAATTTTATCCTAATATGAAGTTATTTGGGAAATTGATTCCTAAAATTGATAGTTGAACTATCAGCTCCAATCATTCAGGATATGTTTGATGAATTGATCTCATGAAACTGCTGCAGACAATACAAAATCAAAGATGCCTTCAAACTCAAAACAAATGACGGACCCCACAATAAGACAGGACAGAGGAACTAGGTCCTTATTGCATGATTTTAATAACTTTTTGCCTTGGGCAAAAGTTTTTTCTCTAAATGAAACTCTGAACTTTACCTGGAAATTGAAGTTGGGTAGGGAAAAGAAAGGGAGTTGGCTGAGGAGATCTTAAGTCGTGTAAAATGACAGCTATTCCCACATGGCTGTCTCCAAGAGGCTGAATTTGATGCTCAGCTGAAACATCTGCAGAGAATATGAAGAAAACACACCCACATACAACTCAAAAGAGGATCCTTCACATGTGGCTGTTGGAATCGTTAACCAAAGAGTCAAAGCAAGTCATAGGCCAAAAGTTCACTGTAAACATAAGATCACAGAACTAACTCACTGCAACCCATGATTTGTGTCAGTACTAAATAATCCCCATAAACAATACAAATAGAAACTTATTCTTTCTGGTACTTTAGAACTTACAAAGCACTCTTCCTTACAGGAGACTAAGGCTTTGAATCACTCTTCTCACTTTACACATGTGGAAGCTGAGGCTTCAGGAAGCTAAGTCTTTTTGTAAAGTCGTTGGGAGAGCCCAGGCTTATATGCAAACGTTCTGCTCACAAATCCTAGGTAATCACAGTAATTTTTAGAACCCAATTAAACATTGCCATGATATATTACCTTTTAGAAAATTATATCCTAGAGTTATCTTCCGAAGGTTCTATTAGAGGAGATCAAAACTAATTAACTAATCTAAGGACTACTGAATCAGTTGATAAAATAAACCAGCCTTGCCCTCTCCATTTGTCAGTTCTAAACAGAGAGACTGGAATGAATGAGGCTGGGGCTTTAATGTCCATCTGGAAGATATCTTCTTTGCAACATTGCTGTATATCACCATATGGGTCAGAGAACCAGACTCATCATCTATATAAATATTATTGTTAAATTACTTCTCATTGTGAAGATTTGAGCCTCATTAGATCTAGAATAGAAAGAACACATTAGCTCAGTGTTTACAGCTAACTACTGTTTTCCATTTTAGATTTAGTGCAATAAATGTAGCAAACGGCGCTGAAAACAGCCCTTACTTGCTTAAAAGATATAATTGAAATGTATTATAACATTAAAATATTACAAATGGATACAAACTTTATCTATTAGCAGTTCATTTTCATTAAAAGCTTCTAGTTTGGAGGACCCAGTGGATACCACTTGGAAAGTAGAAAGAGTGAAATCATTAAGGATGCCAGTGACAGTGTTTTTTTTTTGTTTTGTTTTTTGTAGTTGCTTGTTTCTGCTTTGTAAAAGAGAATTGTAAAGGGCTGAAGAATTTGAGAAAATTGCAAGTGCATTTATGAAGTCAGTTTTAAAAGGCTAGGCTCTGCCACTTGTAATATCTATGCTGTGACTGGGCACCACGTTTAATATGCTGGAGGTCTGCTGATTGCACAAGCAATAGACCACTTGCACTTGTAATTAGCCACTCACACTCACACCCTTGTTTTTCCTTACAACCCAAGAGGTTGATTATGTGATTGTTGGTATAACAATTAATACATGTGAAGAGAAAAACTCCCCAGAAGCCACCTAAGAGTGTTTTTTCATTGAAAGCCTCAAACATGAACTAATTAGGTCAGAAAGCACAGGAGATGGTCCACAACATATACACTTATTGTGCAATAGAAATTGTCCCCTCCAACCAGTTCTACATAGGGATTCCAGCCCAGAGTGGCGGTGGTGGTGATGGTGGGGGTGGTGTAATATGAAGAGTAATTAGCCACTCACACCCTTGTTTTTCCTTACAACCCAAGAGGTTGATTATGTGATTGTTGGTATAACAATTAGTACATGTGAAGAGAAAAACTCCCCAGAAGCCACCTAAGAGTGTTTTTTCATTGAAAGCCTCAAACATGAACTAATTAGGTCAGAAAGCACAGGAGATGGTCCACAACATATACACTTATTGTGCAATAGAAATTGTCCCCTCCAACCAGTTCTACATAGGGATTCCAGCCCAGAGTGGCGGTGGTGGTGATGGTGGGGGTGGTGTAATATGAAGAGAGTTGGAAGCCATCCTATTCTTAGATACATCTTCCTCACTATAAGCTGACTCAAATTTTTAAAACACCTAGACAAAGATAACCCAGAGGAACATACAGAAAATCAACCATATCTCAGAATTACTTTTTCTTTTCCTCCTCCCCTTCCTTCCTTCCTTCTTCCCCTTTTCCCTTCTTTCCTTCTCTTCAATTACATTCTGCTTCTAGAAGAATGGCAAATTAAAAAACAAACAAACCATGAACAGCTTTTCAGTATAAACACTTAGAAAAGTAGATAAAATATTTTAAAATATTACAAATATATGGTTGAGGTCACAAGAAAGAAAGGGCAGCTTTCATATACTTACCAGCAGTAATAAATTGTTAACTATAGGAACCAGTTTAGATGCTTGAGGTTGGTATATTGATGGAAAGTCAGCAGAATTACAAGTAGAATTTGACAAATGCTTTAACACATAAGATTTTAATCCATAAAAAACAAACAAACAAACCATGATCAGCTTTTCAGTATAAACACTTAGAAAAGTAGATAAAATATTTTAAAATATTACAAATATATGGTTGAGGTCACAAGAAAGAAAGGGCAGCTTTCATATACTTACCAGCAGTAATAAATTGTTAACTATAGGAACCAGTTTAGATGCTTGAGGTTGGTATATTGATGGAAAGTCAGCAGAATTACAAGTAGAATTTGACAAATGCTTTAACACATAAGATTTTAATCCATTTCAAAAATCTAGGATTAATATGTTTAGCAAGTACCATTTAGGAAAAATATATAGAGTTTTCAAACAGTGCAATTAAAAGTTTGATGTAATGAGCAATGGGCAATGCATGTAGAACTTGCCATTCTGTATTTAAGAATCTGCATTCTTCAAACCTTGGGGAATCACATCATTCTGACTCTTCCATATCACCTTATGGTGCCTCAGCCACTTCTCTTTGTCTCCAGTCACAAGCCTAATAAAGGGATTAACGAAGGGAGGAAAAAAAAAATCTGCATTCCTCAGAAGTATATATGGAACTTTTATGAAAAATGACCACGTTCTAGGCTACAAATATATAAAAAATAACTTTATAGACTATTTTCTCTGACAACATGAAATAAAAATACAGCTAAAGAGAGGAAAAATCTATCTTCTTTCTTCTATATTTGGAAACAAAAGAAAAACAGTAGAGTTCTAAATTATTTGTGAACAAAAAGTAAACGTAGATGTGAGAAAAAATGGAAATATTGAGAACTGAATGGCAGTGAAACACTCACTTAAAAGCTAGAGGGATGCAGCTAAAGCAGCACTCAGAGGTAAATGTACAGCATTAAATGGCCTTAGTAGAGAAGAAGAAAGACAAAAAGCTAACGATCCTATTCCAAATAAAAGAGTTAGAAGAAAAGCACAGCAAGAATAAGCCCAATAGAATGAAGTGAGCTTAATGTAAGAATGAGAAACAATGCATTAGAGCAAAGTTATGTAAAAGAACGCCAATAGAACCAAAAGTTGGTTCTGTGAATGATGAATAATAGAGAGGAATAACAGTAAATGAAACTAATGAGAAATATAGTATACACATTATATTAATAAATAATATTAACAATACATATAATACATAATTAAAGATTAAAGAAATCATAAGAATATAATATAGAATGACTTTAGGATTAGAAAATATAGACCACATGGAGAATTTCTTAGGAGAATAAAATTTTCCATAATTAACTAAAAAGTATGGTAAGACAAGAAAAGTAAAGCGTAAATATTGGAAAAGAATAAACACTTACTCTTATATTATTGTATAGGAGAAAAAATGATTCTACAAACTACTTGAACTAATAAGAGAGCTTAATAAGATTGTTGGTAAGATAATCAATACATAAAAAGTGATGGTACTCTATGTATGAACAACAAATATGTAGAAAATGTAAATTAAAAAGAAGGTGCCATTAAGAACAGCAACAACAGCATACAAAAATGTGTATCTATAAATAAACCCAGCAAAAGATGGAGAATCTTAGGAACCTAAAGTCTTAAAGCTGAAAAAAGTAAAAGAAAAACTGAGTAAATAGAAAAAAGTACACCTTGTTTTTTAGAGACAGAATCAATACACTGTTTTGGATGTCTCCCACATTGATCTCTAATTACAATGAAACTCCAACCAAATTGATAATACAGTTTTACAAACTCATCATAAAATGTTTCATTGGAAAAACATAGAGCCAAAACAGCCATCAGAATCTTAAGAAGAAAAGTAGGGGAAAATTTGACTTGACAAAAACTAACACTAAAGTGTTGATGGTAATGACATAGCAATAGACAAAGAGATTAGAACTAGAAAAAGAAGACCCAGACTTAATTGTACACGGGATAAGGTATACAACACAAGCAGCATTACAGATCACTGGAGGGAGGAGATATTATTAAAAAAAAGTTGCCTCCCCTCTAGAAAAAGTAAAGTTAGATCTCTTCTTAACATACAAAAATAAATTCCAGATGGAAACAACACCAAAATGTGAGAAGAAAAACTGTTAAGTGTTTAGAAGGAAATACAGGAAAGTATTTTTGTAATATTTTGATAGGGAAGGATATTTTAAGTTTCAGAAAACATGAACCATCGGAAAAAAGATTACATTCTAACCAATATTTCTAGTAAGTAACAATATACACAGAGACCAAGACACTGGTTTGGTAGTGATGGTGGATGCCTAGCAATCTGTTACTTAATGTTCTGTACACTTCAAATATTTGAAAAGACTCAGTTAAAAATTAAAAACAATAAGGACTAAAAGATAGTTTAGAAAATGTGGAATAAAGTATAGGGCAGTAGCTGGAAATGATAGCTTGTTTTTCAATCTTTTTGCTTCTTTCTTTCCTCCACCCTGCTAAAGTATCATTTATTCTACTTATAAGCACTTGCCTCTAGTCTCTTCCAGTTCAGCTCAGGACACAGTGCTTTAATGATGCTGAGATTATCTGAGGCTGACTATCAACAGAATTATGACTAAGAGATCCTGCCCCAAGTCCCAGGAGGCATTTTTTTCTCTGACATACAAAAAGTGTTTATTGGGTTTATGACAAAATATTTCTTAGGGGGTAGATGTATACTCATTTCCATAAACTGATACCCAGTCACAGCAGGCCAATCCATTTATGAATGTTGAAAATGCCCATTCAGTGATAATTCAGCTTGTGAATTTGCATAGACAATTCCCAGAAGGGTTTGTTTGCAATTTACTTGCTGTGATCCTCCTACTTGGCCTCACCCTATGTTGCAATTGCCCCAAGCTGCCAGCCCACACAGCCCCACATGGGTGGGGATGGTACGTGGTGAGGATTTCATTCCACCATTTGTTTTTATTATCTGAAGTCCTTTTCCTAGGACATCGGATTTCATAGGGAGGCTTTATTGTTTACACAGATTGAGCTTGCATTTCACTAGGTTCTTGGGCTCCCTATGTCATGAAAAAGCTAGTTTATGGTAATGTGAAGACTGCTGAAGCCAGTCTGACCGGAGCTGCCCTGCTGACATGAGTGCATCCATGAAGGCGTGATGAGGCTGTCGGTTTATTTCTCCATCACCAGGAAGTAGTCCCAAAGTACAAAGACACTGTATCATCAAGGTTAGTTCAGAATATAGTTATACAAATACTGGCTTGACAAATGAGATCACATGCAGTTATATGTACTAAAGAGCCAGCTAAGCTTAACTAAACTAGTTGGCTCATGATGATTTTCCAGGAATACTAGTGAGTTCAGTGACCATTTAAAGTTTATTTTCATAGTTGAATTATGGAGCTTTCGGTAAGTACAGACATTAAAAGAACTCTAAATGCTAATTTCTGAAATTCTGAACTGATGCCATCAACCTGAGGTTTTGATCACTACTGCAACACAGTGATCCATCAGCTCTGCCAGGCTTGTGTGATGGGCACTGCTGGCACTCGCCCTGACCGCCTATGGTCACTTTGACCCTTCAAGTGCTTCCTTCCCCTGGGTTTGATTTGTCTTTGTTGCAATGGCCCAAACCTGCAGAGAGGTGGAACTGCTGGGCCTTTAGGACTTACTCCCACCGTACTTCCAGGTGGCCCTTAGTAGATGACAGCTGGGACTTTGACTTTAGAGGCCAACTCCCAGCTTCAAATAGAATCATGATGATTCTGAGTAATATCTTACTTTTCAGAATTCCTCCAAGGGATCAGACTTCTTGCTTGTTGGTAGCCTGCATCCCATACTCTTTCAGTGACTTCTCCTGAGCAATAGACAAGAGATTGGGAATATAAAAAGAAAACCCAGTAGCACACTTACTTATACCTGTCCTTAATGGGACACACACATAGGCTTCCCAGGTGGCTCAGTGATAAAGAATACACAGCCATTAAAAAGAATACATTTGAATAAGTTCTAATGAGGTGGGTGAAACTGGAGCCTATTATACAGAGTGAAGTAAGCCAGAAAGAAAAACACCAATACAATATACTAACACATATATATGGAATTTAGAAAGATGGTAATGATAATCCTGTATGTGAGACAGCAAGAGAGACACAGATATATAGAACGGACTTTCGGACTCCGAGGGAGAGGGAGAGGGTGGGATGATTTGGGAGAATGGCATTGAAACATGTATACTATCATGTAAGAAACGAATCACCAGTCTATGTTCAATAAAGGATACAGGATGCTTGGGGCTGGTGCACAGGGATGATCCAGAGAGATGATATGGGGTGGAAGGTGGGAGGGGGGTTCAGGATTGGGAACTCATGTACACCCATGGCAGATTCATGTCAGTGTATGGCAAAACCAATACAGTATTGTAAATCAAAATAAAGTAAAAAAAAAAAAAAAAGAATACATCTGCCAGTGCAGGAGACTCAGGAGATGTTTGTTCTTTGGGTTGGGAAACACCCCTGGAGGAGGAAATGGCAACCTATTCCAGTATTTTTATCTGAAAATCTCATAGACAGAGGAGTATGATGTGTTGCAAAGCGTCAGACATGGCTGAGCCACGGAGCACACAGCCAGGACACATACCTGGATGCATTTACCACAGCCTTGGTCACTAGGGAACCCAGTAGAATACACAGATGGTTTATTAGAGCTTTTCTTAGATGAGGAAGAAAACTGAGGGGCCGCAAACTGTTGAGGTGGCTGAGATTGAATCTATGAGCTGTGGGGAGCCAGATGGGAAACTGAGGACGATCCTCATTAGAGAATCTGAATGTTCAAAGCAAACATTAAGCAACTTCACAGGTTTGCCTCTGGACAACATGTATCTAAGTCATTGGATAATCACCTCGGTTGCTTGGATTTATTTTGCTGGTGAAGACAATTGTAGAGTTCCTTGCTTGATACTATGCCCCTCCATGACCCTGCCCTACTTCACAAAGATCTTCATATGTGAGTTTAAATAAATACAAGCTTGCCGTTTCCTCCAGAGACAGACTTTACAATCCCCAGCTTGGTAGGCTACTTGGAAGCATGTCTCAGAAATCATCTGGTTTGGGGAAACATCCATGTTTTATAAGGATGTAAATTCTCTTCTAGTTAGGGATCTAGTCATCTGAAGGGCACATTATGGGCTTTGGCCCATTTGAAGAATTCTGTCTTTGTTTATGGATACACATATAGTAAAAGTTAAAAGCATGACTGGAAATGATGAACACCAAGCCAAGATGGTGGTTACTTCTTGGTGGAAAGGAGGGAGAGGAATGTGGCTGCAGAAAGGTTCACAGAGATTCAGTTATACATGTATATTTAATTTAATCTGGCTGACAGGAATATAAAGTTTTTTTTTTAATAGAAGTTTCCTCCAAATATTTTATTTCTTTTTAGAAAAATTTACTAGATTAAAATTGATTTACAGTGTTGTATTAGTTTCAGGTATATAGCAAAGTGACTCAGCTATACATATACATATATTCTTTCTTTTATGAAATTATTTTCTCATATAAGTTATCATAGAATATTGAGTAGAGCTCCCTGTTCTGTATAGTAGGTCCTTGTGGGTTATCTATCCTATATATAGTGATGTGTGTTTGCTAATCTCATGTTCCTTATGTATTTCTTCCCTTCTCATATTCCCTTTAGTTACTCTATCTTTGTTTTCTATGTCTGCAAGTCTGTTTCTGTTCTGTAAGTAAGTTCAGTGATTGCTTTTGTGTTTCTGAATGAGAAAGACTCCAGGTGGAAGGGGGTATATCCCCTTTGCCCTTTAGGTACTCTGCCTACCTTTCTCTATCAACAGAGCCCCTTGTCCTCTGGCTTCTGGTTGGGTTTATGGGGAACCCACTGACAGAATTTGGGTTTAAAGGAGGAGCATAAGAGTGGGGAATGTGTTTTCTCACTTCCTTCTTTGAGGGCCTCTGGAGACCTAACTTCTGTAGGTCCAGCATCTCCATGTCATCCTCCTTGAAGCAGGCAGGGCTCCACAGAAGACACTAAGTCCTCTCCAACTAGATGATTTGAAGACAGTTTAATAAGGAGCTATTTATAAGTGACAGTAGAGATCTTATAGTATCTGGTTCCAGAAGGGAGAGGTAAGAGAGAGGTTTTGCAACAGAGTAAGAGTTCTATTTTCCTCTTCTCTGCTCCTAAGATACATATGCGTTTTTTCAGTGACAAGTAAATTCTTCCTGGGTCAGAGATTGAGGAGAGCGTTTATACTTTCCTCCAGCCTCCAGATTTGTCTTTCTACATGTGCAGCTACTGTGACCTAAATCAGTTATTACTGGGCATCTACAATTGAGAAGGTAGTATGTTAGCCATCTTTGGGATACAGCATAGAAGAAGGATTCTGCTTTCGAGGCCCTTGCTATTTATCTGAATATATAAGACATATATGCATGAAACCATCTGACTATAAATGAATCACAGAAGAAATGTATAACTCATACGTATATATTTGCACATTATGTATATATAACAGTCATGTATGAATATGAGAGTTGGACCATAAAGAAGGCTGAGCACAGAATTGATACTTTTGAACTGTGGTGTTGGAGAAGACTCTTGAGAGTCCCTCAGACTACAAGGAGATCCAACCAGTCAGTCCTAAAGGACATCGATTCTGAATATTCATTGATGCCGAAGCTAAAACTCCAATACTTTGGCCACCTGATGAGAAGAGTCGATTCCTTAGAAAAGACCCTGATGCTGGGAAAGATTGAAGGCAGGAGGAGAAGGGGGTGACAGAGGACAGGACAGTTGTATGGCCTCACCAAACTGATGGACATGAGTCTGAGCAAGCTCCGGGAGATGGTGATGGACAGGGAGCCTGGCGTGCTGCAGTCCATGCGGGCATAGACTTGGACATGACCGAGTGACTGAACGGCATATATAGAATATCTGACGCTTTCTAGCTATGTTGTCTTTGGCCAGGTTGTTTTATTCTGCTGAGCTTTTGTTCACCTGCAAAAGTAGGGTTACTTTTAGGGTCAATATGATTAAAATGATAATTTTGTGAAGTTTATACACTTGCCTAGTGTACACCTCTACTTAGATGGACATCTCTACCCGACAGCTTAACTTTTGCATTTAGCATTCTTCAAGTAACTTCCTAATTTGCTCTGGACTTCCAAATATCCACTTCCACGATAGAGTTCCCATTTGAGTTAATGATGACTTTATTATGTTAAAAGCCTCATCTTCCTATTTTCTGTTACATCTCACATTCCAGCCATTGGAAATTATTCTTGGATTTCCCTTCCAGTATATCTCAAGTCCACTCACTTCTTACCATATTACTATGGGCAGTGTGGTCTAAGCAACCATCATCTCCAGTCTGGATCATTGGAAGTTTCCTAACTAATTTACATGTTTCTATCTTAATCCCTTAGCATATGGCATGATTGTCTCTTTTCCTAGTTTTCTTTAGATGGCTTAGAACTGTTGAAATTTAGATTCCAGAACTTTAACAATATTTTTCTTGTGGCAATGATTTCTTATTGGGAACCCTTTTTTGACCATTTTTCCTAATTTGTGACTTTTATAGTTTTTGGTAAGGAAAACATACATCCTTGCCGGAAATCATGAAGAACTCATACAGAGTCAGCCACTGAGCTCTAAAAATTTAAAATAACATTGAATGATTATGTTAATCTGGGTGGCTAGATGCTCTGTCCTCATATACTGAAAAAATTTTAAGGAGTGTTTCCTAATACAATTCAGAAATTTGCTTAATAGTCTCTGGCTTGAAGCATTCTTTTTCCTTCCAAATATGGATGATTTAAAGTGATTTATAGCTTTCTGTCACTAAAAGATTCTGAACCAAAACTCAGTCATAATATATCAGTCAAACAAATCCTTATTCACCTTTGGACTATGAGTGCAATATATTTGATAAGCATTCATAGAGGCAATCTTTATTCAAGGGGCACAGATGCATGCAGATCTAGTTTGGAGAAGAGTATATTTGACCTTATCCTCAGAAAACTTACGTTTCAGTGGCAGAGACAGAAATGTACACAACTTACTTTAATATACTGCATATGGATATGATTCATGTGTGTTTAAGTCATATCAGAAGACTAAGCAGGTATTAATGTCCACTGTATGGAAATATAATTAGCAAGATGATTCTCAATCAGAGTTCATTTACACTTTCATTGTGTAACAGAGTCATTTGCCAGTTTAACTAAAATGTTGTGATTTGATAACAGGTGTTGAAACAGAAAACTGTTAATAGAATCTGGGTCCTTGCCATAAAATGTAGAGGTTATGGAAATCCAAACACAGTTTACATTTTCTCCATGGCACTAAAACATTTTTGAAGGCAGGAAAATTCTTTCCCTTAAAGCAACTAGTCATTTGCCTAAAAAATGACATGAAAGCAAAATCCTTATTCTAAGCTCATCTTCTCTGTGTGGATATGAGCATGGACATACATATCTAAGCTGTGACATGTGTATCTCTCTCCTGCAGATTGACATCCCCTTTCCTTTCTTTTTTAAGATATGAAACTGTAAGTATTAGTCACTCAGTCCTGTCTGACTCTGCAACCCCTGGACGGTAGCACACAAGGTTCCTCTATCTATGGAGTTCTCCAGGCAAGAATACTGATGTGGGTAGCTATTCCCTTCTCCAGGGGATTTTCCCAACCCAGGGATCGAACTCAGGTCTCCAGCATCGCAGAGTTTCTTTACCATCTGAGCCATCAGAGAAGCCCGTTGTAACATATGCTCTCTCATTAATCCCATGTTTCATTTTTTCTGCTTAAGGAACTTGAGACCAAGCTAATACCTTCTGTTACACTGGTCCAATTCTCATGTCCCTTCCATAGGTGCATTTCAGACAGTCACATGCTTTTCCCCTTCACCCCATTTCAGTCTAGAATTCCTCAAGTCTTCCCTGGAGCACAAATCTTTCCTAAGATCAATATGTAGTAAATTTGCCTTTAGGATTTGTTGATCCATTCTCAGCAAATCCAGTGATAAACGCTGCTTTAAAACTTGCTTTCAGCTCTAGATAGAGAATGAGTTCAATTAGTTATTTCCAAAGTGAGAGTTGATATTGATGCATGTACGATTTCATGTTATGAGGTGATTCATAATAAATCCTGCATCTTTGGAAGCCATTCACAGGAATTATCACTGTTTTCATTAATTTTATAATTTGTTTCTCTCCACCAAAACGTTCACCGACTACATATTTAAAAAGAAATTGAAAAAAAATATAAAGCACAAAATCCAAGAGAAGTATCCATCAAAAAATAATTTTTTGTGAATAATATGTAAATTCACATCAGAGTTTCTTATAAATGGCAATGGTTTCATGGTAAATTAAAAAGTAGATTTAATAGATGCACAACATTTGGTAATGTTCAAAGAGATGACATGGATTCCCAATACAGTGCATCCTGTCAGAAGAGATAATGGATTGGAGCATTTTAACCCTCTCATTACAGATGAGAAGAGTTCTACAGTAGTGACAATAATGTTCACCCAATATCTGACTGCTCCCCTTCATTTCCTAACCTTCCTTGTAGTTGATGTGGCACCATATGGCCAGTTCTGGACAATGTCCTGTGAATAAAAGTGATCTTTGCAGAGCTGAGGGACTGAGGGTGGCCGTGAGTTTTCTGTGCTCTCTTCCTCGGATGCAGCAATCCTGAGTGTCATGTGTTGGCATCACCATAGATAAGATGGGGGGCGGGTATCATCTAAGCAGTGCTCTTGTTGACAGTGGAACAATGCCTTCTGCTGACTTCTGTTGGATGCAGAGTGTGAGCGGCCGTTTTAGCTTGAGCTGCTATAACTAATACCACGGACTGGGGGGTTTAGACAACAGACATCTATTTCTGATAGTTCCGGAGGCTGGCATGTTTAAGATCAAGATGCCAGGAGATTCAGCGTCTGGTGAAGAATCTATTCTTGGTCTATGGATGATCATCTTTCTGCTATATCTTCACTTGGTTGAAAGAGAGATTGCCTCTCTTGCATCTCTTCTTGTAAGGGCAGTAATTGCATTCATGAGAGCTCCACCCTCATGACATAATTTCCTCTCAAAGACCTCACACCACATTGGGAAATAAGGGGGCTTCAATATAGGCCTTTGGAGAAACACAAACATTTATAGCAGCAACATATAAACCTTCACACTGTGCTGTCACTGAGATTTGGGGTAAGTTTGTTACTAAACATTACTTGGCCTAATAAAATACTTTCTGCAGAGAAATAATGCTTCTTGCCTGGGTTTTTTCAACACCGTGTGTGGTGCTGGGCAGTGCCTAGTCATTCAGTCATGTCCAGCTCTTTGTGACCCATGGACTGTAGCCCACCAGCCTCTTCTATCCATGGCGATTCACCAGGCAAGCATACTAGAGTGGATTGCCATGCCCTCCTCCAGGGGATCTTCCCAACCCAGGGATTGAACCCAGGTCTCCCACATTGTAGTCAGAGTCTTTATTGTCTGAGCCACCAGGGAAGCCCGAGAATACTAGAGTGGGTAGCCGATCCCATCTCTAGGGGATCTTCCCAACCCAGGAATTGAACCGAAGTCTCCTGCATTGCAGGCAGATTCTTTACCAGCTCAGCTGCCAGGGAAGCCCTTTCAATGTACTATCTGAATCGAATGTGGTATTTACCATAGAATCAGGGTTGCAAGTCCTTTTGTATGGAAAAAAGAGGGAACCATGACACCTAAAGTTACAAATAATGTCATTGCCAAAAAAGCTGCCTACATCTACACGGCTTATCATGATAATGAAATTAATAAGAAAAAGCTTAAAATAAGGAATACAAAGAATATAACATATTTTCTGTCTGATTTTTCTTCCTTTCTAAATATACTACCCAGATGTAAAGGCACCTGGATGTGCTAGGACTCAAAATTGTGACCGTCTAATGTGGAAATTCAGCATATTAACATGTACAAATGCAATGAGATTCATTTCCCTGCAGCTGTTCCTAATGCACAGTTCATTGTCTATCTCAATTAGAAGCTCATCTTTTGCAATACCATTTCCTTCTCTGTGGTTGATTTGATCAAACATCCTATTGTTTAAGCCAAAAACATAGCTTTACCAAATCAGCCATAGTATTGTTCAAAACTCATTATTCATTATATTATTCTCCATAATGCTTATGATACTAATATCTGCAAAAAAGGAACTGAATCTTAAATGAAGTTTTTAAAATCCACTTGAAGTAGTTTGTGAACAGAGAGTTTCTTTACTTTTTTTTTTTTAAGAAAAGTAAAATGATTCAGTCTTGGATGGATCATGACAATACCAAACAGATGCAAATAAATATTAAAGTAATATATTTTAGGATTGGCTCACAGCCCAAATTCTTTGCCCCAGAAAATTACATAAATGCTCTAGTATGCATGTGGTTTATATTTAAGGTGTAATGAGCTATTCAAATAGAGAAGGGCAGGCAACCATATTAAAAATAAACATCAATTTTTAACAAAGACACATCCACTTAGTTGGCAAATAGTCCTGGTGGTTTCAGTGTACTGCCACTAGTCCAGCCCACAACATCTTTGGTTGAAACCAATTTCCAGTTTCAGAGTCTTCCAGTTAAATTGTGATCACATTGTCAGAGAGAGAACAGTCTGTGATGAGAGGGTAGAAATAAGAGTAAAATAGGGCAGCAGGGGTAAGATACTTAAGACTGTCTAACCAAGGCTAGTGGATAAAAAGCCAGCCTCAATCTATGCGAGACGTGCATCGTAGTGGTATCTTCCTGACTGGTCCTGGGCACCACCCTCTGGGTTTTGACACCAACTTCTTACACAGTACTATTTACAAAACCTTAAGGGAAACAATAAGTACACTCCTCTCTGCTTATTTTAGGTTTAAAACACATGCAGGATAGATTTCAAGTGCTTAAAGCACACACACACATAACACACACACACACACACACACACACACACACACGCACCCCTCATATTCATCATCTTCTCTATTTATAATGGCAAACCTGCCCTGATATTTGCCTCAGTAAGTGGTCTTTGTAACCAGGGAACTAGCCTTGATTCTCAGCCCAAAGAAATGCTGGGATTCTGTCTTTGAAAAGATCAAAAGTGAGATCTATGGTTCCAATAAAACCCTATGTTCTAGTTTATAGTTTATAAACCATAAAATGTTAACTCTCCTTGGAGTCTTCCAAGTTTCAACCGAAAAAATGCCAACCAATCTTGAAATAAAACAGCTAATCTCAGAGTTTTACATTGCTGAGGGTTGACAACTTCATCTCTCTTTTTGCTTACTAGAGACTAGGAGTTGGAAAGCAGTTATATCATTCACTTGGACTTGACTTACATTATAATGGCAAACCTGCCCTGATATTTGCCTCAGTAAGTGGTCTTTGTAACCAGGGAACTAGCCTTGATTCTCAGCCCAAAGAAATGCTGGGATTCTGTCTTTGAAAAGATCAAAAGTGAGATCTATGGTTCCAATAAAACCCTATGTTCTAGTTTATAGTTTATAAACCATAAAATGTTAACTCTCCTTGGAGTCTTCCAAGTTTCAACCGAAAAAATGCCAACCAATCTTGAAATAAAACAGCTAATCTCAGAGTTTTACATTGCTGAGGGTTGACAACTTCATCTCTCTTTTTGCTTACTAGAGACTAGGAGTTGGAAAGCAGTTATATCATTCACTTGGACTTGACTTACAAATAAGTAGCCAAAGATATTTTGAGTGGCACGTTTCCAAGTTTGCAGAAACAAGATGATGAACCTAAACAAAATAAAACCTAGTTGGAACTAAACACTCTAGGTCATCTAACACCAATCAATGCATTAACTAGATTTTCAGATGGTTGATGATGCCAATATTTCTGTCAGTATGATCATTAAGGTAAGCCCTGTTTCCTATAATATCAAAATGACTTCAAATCCCGTCGTTGGTTCTTATGTTTCTTGTAGATTTTTCTTTCTAAAAATCAGATGGTACTTTTCACCTACCCATCGAGTGAAACTTTCCCTAACTATCTGAAATGTCTCTGGTTTCCAAAAACTACAATGAAAAACTTGTAAAAACATTTCAAGAAAAAGATAACATGGAAACATGGGCTAAAGTTTAGTCTGTCACAAAGATGAATTTCACATCTGGAATTTGCTTGGACCCACTTTCTGCAGGCTAGATCATGGAAGGATTTTGCAGAAAAATAAAGTTGACTATCCCAGGGTTATTTCATGGTATATCTGACTCTCCGATGTCTTGAAAGTGGTGGCATTATCTCAGACAGGAAATTCCACTATTTACCCTCTGACAAGGAGGATCACAAACTTCTAAGCTTTTTGCATTTTACAAAGAGTTGGAGGCAGTGGGGGCTTTATAAGGCATTTGGCTGAATGAGTTGAGTCCTTAGGCAGATAATTGGAAAAAAATCTGAAAGAGGTCAGTTTAAAGTAAGGTGGGAAAAATATAAAAATAAGAATCTCTCTAGAAATTTTACAGTTTTATTGGAAAACATTTGAGAATGGGAGAAAACTACATGGCCATTATTAGGAAGAAGAAAAAATGTTTCACTTCTGGCTAACAATTAAAATTGCTTTGTTGCTTGTTCTGTTAGATGCCTTTTTTTCATTATTAAAATAATATATACCTTAAAAATTCCAAAGATATAGAAGTGTATGATATAGCTTTTCTTTTGTCCTCTACTTTTCACTTTTAACCTTTACCTCTTTTCCTCATTTTAATAATGTTCAAGATCAAAGAAAGTACATATCCTGTAAACTTGCTACTCAAAGCCTTGTCCACAAACCAGCAGCACTGACATTCTGAGAACTAGGTAGAAATGTGGAATTTTAGGTCACATTTTGGACTTATTGAATCAGAATCTGCATTTTAATAAGATCCCTAGTGATTTGTATGTCTGTGTATTAAAGTTAGCATGCATTGTCCTACAACCCTGAACTTTCACTTGCTAGAATGTATTATACAGAAATACAATACATACATAAAGCTACAATATACACACACACACACATATACATATGTGTGTGTGTGTGTATATATATATATATATATATTTATGTATAGGCTTCCCTGGTGGATCAGCAGTAAAGAATCTGCCTGCAATGCAGGGCACACAGATTCGATCACTGGGTCAAGAAGATCCTCTGAAGGAGGGCATGACAACCCATTCCAATATTCTTGCTGGGAAAATCCCATGGAGAGAGGAGCCAGGCAGTCTACAGTTCAAGGGGTCACACAGATTTGGACATGACTGAAGCAACTGAGCACACACACACACACACACACACACACA
>SJYC01032247.1:0-11470 GCA_006408675.1 Madoqua kirkii | reverse complement strand
AAACTGCATTATAATGCCTCCAAAAATTTGAAGAAATATGAAAATATATTAATAGGCATGGAGAAAAAAATGACAAGTTTATACCATAGAAATTTGAGAACAATTTATGAATAGGTGAATATCATAAAATAATGACTGAAAAGTATTCCAATGCTGAATACCTAACACATAATGATTGAAAAGGACATCAAATGTCAAGTAGCATGAATGGATGACTATATTAGAAATAAATTGTTCATGGTTCATTCAAACAAGAAGACCACAGTGATACAGATTAAGAGGCTTATTATAGGCACTAGAATATATAACTTATAGAAACTGGTTAAGAAATCTGTGTAGTCTCTGCTTTTGTGTATGGGATTAATGCTATGGGCCATACAAGACAGGGGTAAACACAAGTATTTGGATCTCAATTGTGAAAGAGCAAGGGGAAAACAAAACAAAACAGATAAACTATAACCTATGAATATAAATTAGATTTCATTTCTGATTTATACCACCCCCAACCATAATTATTTAGGTGATCTAAATATTTAGGGTGCAGGACAATCTACCGTCCTTTTCCATGGAAATGCACATTCATATGCATTTGACCCAAGTCTGCAAAGAAACCATATAGAAGGCAAAGCCCTGAGGACTTGGGTGCTGCCCAAGCCAGAAAGGTGAGCTAGCAGATTTTGAACTACACAGAGCTTGGACCTCTAGGCTGACTTTCATGTAACAAAAATAGCTGTCTGTTCCCTGTCTTTTCAGATTGCATTAAAATTTATCTTGTAACCAATCCTAACCCAGTACAAAACAGGGAGCTGAGCTCGGGAAAGCATAGTTTCAGCATGGTAGGTGGACAGTACACTACCTGTACACTTGGAAAACTTAAAGTCAAACTACAGGATATCAGGGATGTAAGAAATCTTTAAATCTGCCAGTTACACATGATAGATAATTTTTAAATGTATGGATAATATAATGACAGCAGAGATATCATCAAAAGCAAGTCATACCAATATATTATGGAATAATATCCCATGGAGATTAAATATTATTTGCCTCAAATTTCAAAAGTCACCAAGCTATCAAGAGAAAATCATGAAATAAACATGCTTCAGTATACTCAAATCCTAAGAGTTTTATGACTCACATACCCTCTCTGAAAGAATGAGTCAAAGATGTATTCAATATTTCAGCTAAAAGAGAAGGGAATATAGAATAAGAGTATATGGAAGGAAAATAATGGTGAGCTTAAAATGTAGGAAGAAATGTCTACCTTTAACCCTTGTATATAAATGCAAGAAGTACAATCAGAATTGAGAGTCCCTTGGACTGCAAGGAGATCAAACCAGTCAATCCTAAAGGAAATCAGTCCTGAATATTCATTGAAAGGACTGATGCTGAAGCTGAAACTCCAATACTTTGGCCCACCTGATGCGAAGAATGGATTCATTGGTAAAGACCCTGATGCTGGAAAAGATGGAAGGCAGGAGGAGAAGGGGACAACAGAGGATGAGATGGTTGGATGGCATCACCGATTCAATGGTCATGAGTTTGAACAAGCTCTGGTGATGGACCGGGAGGCCTGGCATGCTGCAGTCCACAGGGTTGCAAAGAGTCAGACATAACTGAGTGACTGAACTGCATTGAACAATCAGAATTATAAGAAATAATAATTAAATAATGATTTTCCTAGTTACCATTCAAGTTACTGGTTCAAGAGAAAAATACATATACAGATTAACCTTAGATTTTCAAAATGTAATTTATTAAAATTAAAACTAGTTGCTATAAATTATGGGCCTCCTTGGTGGCTCAGACAGTAAAGAATCCACCTGCAATGTGGGAGACCTGGGTTCATCCCTGGGTTGGAAGACCCCCTGGAGAAGGGCAGGGCAACCCACTCCAGTATTCTTGCTTGGAGAATCCCCTTGGATGGAGCAGCCTGGTAAGCTACAGTCTACGGGGTCACAAATAATCAGACACAACTGAGTGACTAAGCACAGCACAGCACAGCACAGCACAGCACAGGGCTACCAATTGTATTTTTCAGTTTCAAAGTAGCAAAGCAAACACAATACAAAATATATCAGTCCAACAGAAAGCAGGCATAGAAAACAAGAAGTAAAACAAAATCAAATATAAGAATTTCATTTGGACTACAATTACATAGATAATCAAGATAAAGGAAATGAATTCATTAAAGATAGTGAAACATAAAATTTAATTTTACAAATCCCAAACATAGATTGCTTATTTTAAAAAAGCTCAAATAAATAATTGACAGTAAAGGGATGAAAAATACCATTGTCAAATGTTAGGCTTAAGAAAATTATGTAATGTTACCTATGTGAAAGAAAACATAGGTTCAGGGAAAATATTATTTTTTTTAAAGATGCCTTCTTAACAGTAAATTTACAAAAGAAACTACCCAACAAGAAGGCAGTGGTCTAACATTACATTATGAAAGCATATGCAAAAAGAAGTGACAGAATTAAACTTTCAGAAAAGTTACTCAGATAGACAGGCCTATAATTTCCTTTGATTCCTGGTGTGTCTCACATTCCTTGAATGGCAATAGTATTTTTGTGGTGCACTAGCATAGTTCAAATTTGAGGACAAAACACCTTAAAGATGGAGGTGCATTGATGCAGAAGGACCCTGGTTCTCCTTGACTTCTTTGGGCGACTGCCCTGTTTATATATGAACTACACCTTTTGTGGGAAAAATAAACAATATTTATTGTGGTTACTCTGAACCAGGTTTTCTGTTGCTTACATTAAAAATATCTCTTAAAAGTGAGATAAATTAATTAGAGTCTTTACAATCAGTGGTAGAGGAAAACCTAATTGTACTTGAGTGAAAAATCATGGGGAAATATGTGAGAAATTTTAGTCACATTTGCAACATGTTATAGTAAACTTAAGGAGAGAGATCAAATAATTACTGGCTAGAGAGTAATACTCGAAGAAGGCAATCGCACCCCACTCCAGTACTCTTGCCTGGCAAATCCCATGTATGCAGTCCATGGGGTCGCTAGGAGTTGGACACGACTGAGCGACTTCACTTTCACTTTTCACTTTCATGCATTGGAGATGGAGATGGCAACCCACTCCAATGTTCTTGCCTGGAGAATCCCAAGGATGGGGGAGCCTGGTGGGCTCCCATCTCTCGGGTCACATAGAATTGGACACGACTGAAGCGAGTTAGCTGCAGCAGCAGAGAGTGATACTAAAGATTTCATTTTATTTTAAAGAAACTTGAAAAAAAAAATCAGTTCAGAGTGGAGAATTGATGTAGCAAAAAGAAATGCAAGTTTAAAAAATAAATGATATTATGTAGACTTGTAAGAGGTGGGAGGTATACCACCAGAGAATATGGATAGCATATCAATTTGGAGTTTGATGAATTCCTATTCTAAAAAGAAAATATGAGACAATTATTGAAGACTGGTCTAAATAGAAATAAGTTAAAGGAATGATTAGTAATGATTTTGCTGTTAATTCATTTATCTTTTCCATTTACATTATTCAAAAAAGCTTAGCTATGTTTCTCCATACTTCTAAGCACAATTCTATGCCTTAAGTAGGCAGATTTCCTGCACATATAGATTTGTGTATAAAATTATCTTTAATGCATTTTGATAAACCATCAGTTAAATATATGAAAAAGGTATTTAAGGAGGACAAAGAGGAGAATAATCTATTTCTATTCTAGTAAGTCATCTTGTATAATAATGAAAATGAGTGACTCTGAGGGAACTGAGGACAGGTATCTTAGAGGATATTATATAAAAAAGGAGCCTTGCAGTAACTATTTCTATTACTGATAGAAAGCAAGAGTATGGTTTTTGCAGTGTTGTCAGCTGGGAATCTGTATTTCCCAGAGTTCCTTCTCTGGCATCTTTCATGATATCCAGAGCCATGTTAGAATTTCTTAAGTGAGATTTGGAGGGTGGAAGTGAAGCAGCAGCCTTTTATTTTTCAAATTGGAGGATAATTGCTTTGCGATTGTATATACATATATCCCCTCCATCTTGAGCCTCGCTCTTACCCACCCTCACCATCTAACCCCTCTAGGTCATCACAGAGTGACAGACTGGGCTCGCTGTGTTATATAACAGTTTCCCACTAGCTATCTATTTTACATATGATAGTGTATATATGCCAGTGCTACTCTCTCGATTCATTCCACTCTCTCCTTCCCCATCTGTGTCCAGGAGACTGTCCTCTACTTCTGCATTTCTATTCCTGCCCTGCAAATATGTTCATCAGTACCGCTTTTCTAAATTCCATATATATATATATATTAGTATATGATACTTGTTTTTCTTTTTCTGTCTTACTTCATTCTATATAACAGGCTCTAGGTTCATCCACCTCAATTCAAGTGACTCACATTCATTCCTTTTTATGGCTGAGTAATATTCTATTGTACATATGTACCACAACATCTTTATCCATTCACTTTTCAATGGTCATCTAGGTTGCTTCCATATCTTAGTTAACATGAGTTGTTGGTGATGTGTTCACTCATGTAATTGGTGTGATGTACCAGCTATCCTGCATAATTTCCAATTTCCCTTAAACCTTCCTTCAGCCTCTCCACCTCAACCAGGTGTATATTTTTTACTTCCAGATAAAGGATCCTGTTTCCACAGGGTATCCATACCATCAAGGTAAAGGATAAGCCTTACTTTGTGAGAGTCAAGCTCATGCATCCAGCTTTATCTTGCTGCCCCCACTTTACATCCATTTTCCTCTCCTTACAGCCTGTCATATTGACCATTGCCACAGCCAACATTACACTGAATAAAATTAATAGGCACGTAGAACTTTATACAAGGCAACAGCTGGGGAGAAGAGAAGATGGCAGGCCATCTGTGTTTTTTTAACTGGCTTTACCTGAAGGAAAAGTAGACTTTCCTATCTTCACAACAGGAGTTAGTTTTGGAACATGGAGCAAAGTGGCTGGCTGAAGTGAAGTTCTCTCATTACTCAGAAACTAGGAAATAGGGCCCCATATTTCCTAATAATTACATATCAAAGACAGGGTTCCTAGATCTCTGAGAAAGAGATTACTGGATTAGAAATATAGCATGGTTATTAGAAGCTTTACAAGTTTTTAAAGGTTTTAAGAAGGTGTGTTTGTCAAAGGACAGATAAAGGATTTAGGATTACAAATTTTCTAAGGTAAATGTTATAAAACAAAACAGGGGAAAAAAAGAAAGGTAAAAGCAAAGAAGAAAGGAAAGATAAAGAAAAGAGAAAAAAAGGAATAAAAAAAAAGAGAAAGAACGAAAAAAAGAATGAGAAGTCAGGGGCCTAAAATATGGAAGAAATCTACCTAAAGGTTAGTCATTCTATGGGGAACTTGTCTGTCCACCTGGATGGACATACATCCAGGTGATTTCATGGTAATTTTCAGCCTCAGAAGCAAAGACAACAAATAGCCTTAAAGAGAGCTTAACCTGATTAAATAACACCTATGTTTTTGAAGTCAAGCTCTATAACCAGTTCCAATATGTGTGTGTGTGTGTGTCTCCTAGTAGTTACTTCACTGATGAACCCTGACTGCTAGGGTATTCCGGCCAAATGATCAAATTGTGGGAACATATGTACAGAAGAGTACACTGCATGAAGTGACATAGATAAGCACAGGAAAGCTATATGAATGTGTTAAGAAGCACTTAAGTTGGGATTCTTACCGACTGTGCTTCTCTAGACCAGAAACAGCATGCTGGGAGAAGTAGGAGACCAAATGCTTAATTTTATGTTTGAGATAGTTGATTTCGATGGGCTAATCGCATTCATACAAACAGGGTACAGCTTTCAGACTCATGGACGGTAAGGGCAGTCACAGGGTAGAGCACGAGGATGCTGAAAGTCACCACCAGTGGGCAGGGAGTCTAAAAGTGAGCAGGAATAAAGATGTCTCCTAAGCCTAAGATTGTTTAAACAAAAACAAACCACTGAACAATTACAAATATCTACCAACTCTAAGGTTTAAAAAAATAGTTCTATTGGAATAACTTACATGCTGTGTCATTTTTTTTTAAGTTTAGAGTTTGATGAGGTTTTTAAAATGTGCATACAGTCTTGTAAATGCCATTATTATCAAGTTGTATAGCACTTCCATCACTCTGAATGGTTCCCTCATGTCCCTTTGTAGTAAATTCTTCTCCTGACTCCCAGTCCAAGTCAACTACTGACTTTTTTTCTGTCTGTACGGATTGTTTCTTGTCAGTTTTGCTACATCATTTTTTATAATTAAGTTTATGTTTACAAACAATAAAAGTTACCTATTGGAGTGTACAATTTGATGAATTCTAGTTTAGCTTTTGGTGTCTGCGAACTACGTATGAAAACTTAAGTCAGCCATAAGCAATACTGACTTTAAAGGACTGTGGCAGATGAAGCTCACTCTACAGACAAAGAGCTCTCTCCATGGGTTAGGTACCTAAGCTGAAACCCCTGCAGACTGAACTTCAGCAAGAACCACAATGGAGCACGTAAGTGCAATCACAAGAAATATGTGACCTCAACAGAAGATAGTACACCACCAAGACTATTGTCGCCAGGATAATTTAAAGCAGGAATTTGATCCCAGGGTCCATATTGTTGGCTTTACGCGTCTGGTACATAGTAAACATGGACAAGCAAAATTGCAGGTCTGGTGAGTTTTTATTAGGTGTGGCAAGCCTCAGAATATAGGTTCCTGCAGCTTAGCAAGAAAGAACTTCTCTTAAGCATGTATATGGGAGGCAGACACTGGATTCTCAAGGGCAGAGGGCCTTTTGTTCATTGGGAATGGGTCTGGGGGCTGAACAAGGTTAACTCTTTTCCAGCTGCAAGTCAGCTAAGTTCTGATGTGATCATATGTGCTGGTGAGGTTTCAGATGTAAAGTGTTATTGTGAGGCTAGCTAAGAAGTTTATCACCAGCCAAGAGTCATGTCCTCTGTTCAGGGAATCTCCATGCAGGAACATGAAGGCACTAACCTAAATTTTATGGTTGCTTCTGCCTACCCTGAAATGCCATCTTTCAGTGCATGGTGTGAAGGTGACTCTTGAATGCTTAAGTATAAATGTCAGAGAAACCTTCTCAGGCAGGTTTCTTATTCCTAAGGAAATTCACTGCCACACAAGACTAAGCAACCTGGTCTAAAAAATAAGAGCAAGCTATATCACTTCATAGAATTTGGTACTGTTAATCTAGTACTATCATATTAGAAATGGGGATCAAATGGAAATGAGAATTATAGTAAAGTATAAGTGGAAATATTCCCATAGCTAGTGTCTATGTATCATATGAATATAACTTTTGAGCTAGGAATTCCTCCCAACTAAATTTAAAAGCCACAGAAGGTTAATTCAGGACAGTGTGTTTACACTGACTATTAATTTGGTGAAGCACAAACCAGTATTTTCTTATTGTTTTATCATCCCCTCATGTTCAGGCTTTATTTTAAAGCTTTAGGCAATATTATGTGCTATCTCCTGGCAACATAATTGTATCTGTGATAATTGGTACTGTGTACTTTGTGGCTTTCTTTGTTGCTGTTGTCACTGATTTGCTAAGTTATGTCCCACTCTTTGCAACCCCATGGACTGGAGCATGCAATGCTCCCCTGTTCTTCACTTTTCCTAAGAGTTTGCTCAAACTCATGTCCACTGAGTCAGTGATGCTATCTAACCATCTCATCCTCTGCCACCTCCACCCTCACTTCCCCTCCTGTCTTCAATCTTTCCCAGGATCAGGGTTTCTTCCAATGAGTCAGTACTTCACATCAGGTAGCCAAGGTATTGGAGCTTCAGCTTCAGCATCAGTCCTTCCAGTGAATATGCAGGGTTGATTTCCTTTAGGATTAACTAAAATGTCTCCTTGCAGTTCAAGGGACTCTCAAGAGTCTGCTCCAGCACCACAGTTCAAAAGAATCAATTATTTGGCACTCAGCCTGTTTTACTATCCAACTCTCACATCTATGATGACTACTGAAAAAATATATAGCTTTGACTATGTGGACCTTTCTTGGCAAAGTGATGTCTCTTCTTTTTAATATGCTATCCAGGTTTGTCATAGCTTTCCTTCCAAGGACCAGGCATCTTTTAATTTTATTACTGAAATCACCATACACGGTGATTTTGGAGCCCAGGAAATAAAATCTGTCACTGTTTCTCTTTTTCTTCTTCTATTTTCCATTAAGTGATGGGGCTGGATGCCATGATCTCAGTTTTTTAAATGTTGAGTGTTAAGCCAACTTTTTCACTCTCCTTATTCACTCTTATTAAGAGGCTCTTTAGTTCCTCCTCACTTTCTGCATTATAGTGGTATTATCTGCATATCTGAGGCTCTTGTAATCTTGATTCCAGCTTGTGATTCATCCAGACCAGCATTTTGCATGATATACTCTGCATATAAATTAAATATGCAGTGTGACAATATACAGCCTTATTGTACTCCTTTTCCAATTTAGAACCAGAGAGTTGTTCCATGTCTGATTCTAACTGTTGCTTTTTGACCCATTTACAGATTTCTCAGGAGACAGGTAAGGTGTTCTGGTATTTCCATCACTTCAAGAGTTTTCTACAGTTTGTTGTAATCCACAGAGTGAAAGGCTTTAGCATAGTCAGTGAAGAAGATGATTTTCTGAAATTGCCTTGATTTTTCCATGTTACCAATTTGATCTCTGGTTCCTCTGCCTCTTTGAAACCCAGTTTGTATATCTGGAAGTTCTCAGTTCATACACTGTTGAAACATATCTTGTAGGATTTTGAATATAACCTTGCTAGCTTGTGAAATGAGCACAATTGTACAACAGTTTGAGCACTTTTTGCATTGCCCTTCTTTGAGATTGGAATAAAAATAGACCCTTTCTAGTCCTGTGGCTACTGCTGAGTTTCCAAATTTGCTGGAATGATGAGTGCAGCACTTTAATAGCATCATCTTTTAGGATTTGAAATAGCTAGAATTCCATCACCACCACTACCTTTGTTTGTAGTAATGCTTCCTAACAGCCACTTAACTTCACACTCCAGGATGTCTGTCTCTAGGTGAGTGATCACACCATCATGGTTTTCTGGGTCATTAACACCCTTTTGTACAGTTCTGTGTACTCGTGACACTTCTTTTTACTCTCTTCTGCTTTTGTTAGGTCTTACTGTTTCTGTTCTTTATTGTGCCCCTTGGCAAGAAATACTCATTTTATATCTCCAGTTTTCTTGATTGAATCCCTAAACTTTTCCATTCTATTGCTTTCCTCTATTTTTTTTCACACTGTTCATTTAAGTCCTTCTTATCTCTCCTTGCTATTTTCTGTGGCTTACTAGTTGTGGAAATTATAAGGTTAGGGTAGTAATGCTTGAGTGACCTACTAATTCCTTGAGTACTTTGAAAGTTAAGTACATTCAGAGACTGACATGGAAATTAAACATTTTCTGAAGTCCTTAAGGAAATATTCATATTTCTGTGGGAGTTAGCTTGGTAGAACAATACTGAAAAGATCAAATTCTACATATATATGTATCTAAGACCTGATATGGAGCAAAGATACAAAAGATGGATTCTGGATTTCCATGTCCTTAGGGCGGTAACAAGTGGATGCAAGAGAAACTGATTTTGTAATTTCTTCCTTTGTTTTGTGATTTTACCTGAAAGAAGATTTAACACTTAAAATTTAATTTCACTGTATTATCAGACATTAGGCCTGGATATACATTCAAATGAAGCACTTCTATTTACTGATTTTTTTTGTTTTGTTTTGTTTTAATCACTGGATTAACTTTAGCCACCATCTGGTTTTAAGACCTCCATAATGTTTTCATTATTGCAGAAGCTTTGTTGAGCTTTCATGGAAAATGTAGCTGAGCATGATTTGGGAAGAAAAGTGGAACAGCAAGTAAATTTTCAGCCTTGTAAACATGTGGCTTTGGAGTTGATGTGGTCAATGTACTGTTCTTATATTTTAGAAACACTTAGGGACAAATGTCCAGGTTGTCTCACACTGTCCCAGAAAAGTACACAGAAGTGTAACAGAAATGTTCTCACAGATATGACCCAGGTTTGCCCTCCTACAGGCCACCTCAACCCCCTAAGTATGTTAAGCACATATCTATTCAACTGTAGTCTTACTTCTGAATCTTAATGGTTTATGAGAATGGGAATAGTTATTGAGAAACACACTTTCTCCACTACTGGTTTCCATAATGAAGAATGTTATTTCCAAAACACATGCTTGTCCTCTCTTAGACAATTTACTTACCCCTAACATAGGTAAGTGGAGTGTTTTATAATTGACATATTGGAGTACACCCTAGCATACATAAGCCACTTCCCCATTCCTTTTGTTATGAGGAAAAGGCATTGCAGATGATTTTGATTTGAGTGAAAGCATTTTACCATTGCTCTTTCATCAGAAGTTTTCACTGGGTGCAAAGGGTGCTCAATTCTGAAGGTGTGTGTTATGAAATGAACTTGCTCAATTATATAATTATTGAACACCAACTCAGCAATTACCAGTTATTAACATAAAATCATGCACTTAAATTCTGACTCCTTTGTTCTATTTACTCAAAAGGGAAGAAAGAATTCTTTATCAACGCCTTTGGTAATCCTAACAAGCATTGACCTAGTCTAACATATAACATAAATGTAACTTCCATCCTTACAGAAATAGTCACATAAGGGAGGTAAAAAGCAATGAAAGCAGAGAATATATATATATGGTATTTTAAATTTTTATCTCATTAAAGAAATACTTAGCCTAAGATAGATATTTTCAAACTAAAGTACTAAAGCTTATTTGCAATGAGATATTAAGCAAAGCCATTTCCCTTTCTCAGTTTTCCTAAATGGGATAAGCAGTAAGAGAAAAGAGTTATTACTGCACAATTTTAAAATGGTAAGTATTGTACATGCCTGATTTTAATAAAACCTAAAAATGGGTCCTGATGAAAAGCTTCTGTAAAGTTAAGAAAAGTACTTACAAAGATAAATAGGATACTTGAGGACAACCAGTGAAGAAAGTATAATTGGAAAGACTATAAAATGTCAGTATAATGAATCTCTCCAACATTAGATGTTCTGTGAACAACTTCTTTTTTTTTTATGAATATTGTGAGCTGCTAAATCAAGAAAAGGCCAGTGATGAACAAGTGAAGAGTCACAACAAAGAAAGACATAGAGAAGGAAACAAATGAGTAAGAAAACACGCCGCTTCAGGGTCAAGTGAATAAACCAGTTGAAACTATTGAATAAATGTAAACTGCTGCTACTGCTGCTGTCGCGTCAGTCATGTCTGACTCTGTGTGACCCCAGAGACGGCAGCCCACCAGGCTCCCCCGTCCCTGAGATACTCCAGGCAAGAACACTGGAATGGGTTGCCATTTCCTTCTCCAATGCATTAAAGTGAAAAGTGAAAGTGAAGTCACTCAGTTGCGTCCAAGTCTTTGCGACCCCATCGGGCTGCTCCATCCATGGGATTTT
>SJYC01032241.1:0-18670 GCA_006408675.1 Madoqua kirkii | reverse complement strand
AAAAAAAATTACAAAAACAACCAGAAAATAAAGTTTAAAATAGCAGTAAAACATACTTATCCATGGTTACTTTAAATAAAAATGGATAACTACTATCATCAAATCACACAGAGTGGTAGATTGGGTTAAAAAATAGTAATAATAAAGAAACTACAACATGCTTCCTATAAGTGACTCATTTTACGGTGAAAGACACACATAGCTTGAAAGTGAGAGGATGGAAAAAAATACTTCATGCAAATGGAAACAACAAGAAAGCAGGGTTAGCAATACTATTTTAAACAAAAAGACTTTAAACAATGTCCAAAAAGAAAGACAAAGAAGGGCACCATATGATAAGGGATCAATACAAGAATGGGACCTTGCACTCATTAACATATATACACCCAATATAAGAGCACCTAAATTTATATAACAAACACTAACAGATATAAAGGGAGAAATTAATAGTAACATAATAATATTAGGGACTTTAACACCCCACTTACAATAATGGACAGACTTTTCAGAGAATCAATAAGGCAACAGAGATCCTAAATGGCACAATAGAACACAAGTCACGTGACACTACCTCCATATACATTTCTTTCCAGCATGAAATATTCTCTAGGATAGACCACATACTAGAACTAAAACAACAACAACAACAACGAAAAAAAAACTCAACAAATTTAAGAGAATAGAGATTTTTCAAACATCTTTATGATGATAACAGTATAAAAGCAGAAATCAACAAAAAGAAAAATGTGGAAAAAAAGATTACATAGAGACAAAATAACATGGTAGTTTCAATCCAGTATCAATGAAGAAATCAAAGAGGAAATCAGAAAATACTTCAAGACAAAAGACAGTGAAAATACAATCTTACAAAATCTATGGACTGCAGCAAAAGAAGTTCTTAAAAGGTTCATAGCAATACAAGAAAAACAAGGAAAATCTTAAATAAGCAAACTAACCTATAACCAAAAATATGTAAAAAGACTAAAAAACAAAACACAAATTCAATAGAAGCAAATAATAAAGATCAGAGAGGAAATAAATAAAATAGAGATCATAAAAGTAATAGAAAAGATCAATAAAGCCAACAGGCTTTTTTTTAAAGAATAAAAAATCAACAAATTTTTATCCAGACTCATCAAGAAGAAAAAAAGAGTTACACAAATAAGCAAAATAAGCAATGAAAGAAGATAAACAGCAACCAATACCACAGAATTATAAACAATCACAATAAAATACTATGAACAGTTATATGCCAACAAATTGGGCAACCTAGAGGAAATGGACAAGTTTCTAGAAATGTACACCCTGTCAAAATTGAGTCAAGAAGAAACAGATAATCTGAGAGGAACAATAATTAGAGGTGAAAAAGAATTTATTATTGAAAAATTCACTGCAAATGAAAGCCCATGACCATATGGCTTCACTCAGGGATTCTACCAAACATACAAAAAAGAAACCTTCTCAAACTCTTTCAAAAGATTTAAGAAAAGGAATACTTCTAAAGTAATTTTATAAAGCTACCATCACCCTGATAATACACCAGATGGAGACACTACAAAGAAAAAAAGAGAGAGAGAGAGAGAGAGAGAGAGAGAGAGAGAAACCAAACAACTACAGACCAATATCTTTGATGGCTGTAGATGCAAAACTCTCCAATGAATTTTTCTTTTCAAATTGAATCAACAATACATAGAAAGAATCATACACCATTGTCATGTTGGACCCATTCTGGGTTACAAGGATGGTTCAATCTATGCAAAATAATCAATGTGATATACCATATTAACAAAGAAAAGGCTAAAATCACATGATCATCTCAATAGATTTAAAAAATGATAAATGATAATTCAATATACATTCATGATTTAAAAAAACTCTCACCAAAATGGGTATAGAGGAAACATATCACAACATAATAAAAACCATTTATGACAAAAACACAGCTAACATAACACTTAGTTTTGAAAAGCTGAAAGCCTTCCTTCTAAATTCTAGAACAAGACAAGGATATTTATTCTCACCACTTTTATTCAACAGAGTATTAGAAGTCCTAGCCACAGAAATCAGACAAGAAAAAGACAAAGTATCCAACTCAGAAGGGAAGAGGTAAAATTGTCTTCATAAGCAGATGGCATGATACACTATATAGAAAACCCTAAAGGCTCCACACAAAATCTGTAAGAACTAATAAATGAATTCAGCAAATAAGCTGGATATACTGTTAATATACAGAAACCTATTGCATTTCTTTACACTTAATAGAAGGAATATATTTAAAAATTGCCACTTAAAATGTTATTTAAAAACATACCTAAGGAATAAATCTGAACAAAGATGTAAAAGACTTATATACTGAGAACTAAAAAACATTGATAAAGAAAACTGAAGATGATTAAAGGAAATAAGTACCCCACACTCTTCGACTGTAAGAATCATTGTTGAAATGACCACATTACTCAAAGCAATCTCCAGATTTAATGTGAACTCTTATCAAATTTAATTTGAATCCCATCAAATTTAATGGGAATGATTTCAAATGCTTCCCAGGTAATACAGTGGTAAAGAATCCACCTGCCAATGAAGGAGACCAAGAAACATGGGTTCAAAGCCTGGGTTGGGAAGATCCCCTCAAGTAGGAAATTGTAACCTGTCCCAGTATTCTCACCTGGAAAATTCCATGGGCAGTGGAGACTGGTGGGATACAGTCCATGGGGTTGCAAAGAGTTAGAAATGATTGAGAGTGCACACACACACAATCAAATCACCCATCATGTTTTTTTTTCAGAGAACTAGAACAAATATCTTAAAATGTATATAATAGGAAACACAAGGGATACAGATTAGTCAAAACAATCCTGAGTGAAAATAACAAGGGTGCCAAAGCTACCCTCCCAGACTTCAGACAATACTACAAAACTACAGTAACCCAAGCTGCATGCTATTGGCACAAAAACAGACCAATGGGAAAAAATTAGAAAGCCCTCAAAGAGGAAAGTGAAAAAGTTGGCTTAAAGCTCAACATTCAGAAAACTAATGTCACAGCATCTAGTCCCATTGCTTTATGGGAAATAGATGGGGAAATAGTGGAAACAATGTCAGACTTTATTTTGAGGGGCTCCAAAATCACTGCAGATGGTGACTGCAGCCATGAAATTAAAAGACATTTACTCCTTGGGGGGAAAGTTATGACCAACCTAGATAGCATATTGAAAAGCAGAGACATTACTTTGCCAACAAAGGTCTGTCTAGTCAAGGCTATGTTTTTCCAGTGGTCATGTATGAATGTGAGAGTTGGACTGTGAAGAAGGCTGAGCATGGAAGAATTGATGTTTTTGAACTGTGTTGTTGGGGAAGACTCTTGGAGATCTTCCCCAACGACAAGGAGATCCAACTAGTCCATTCTGAAAGAGATCAGTCCTGGGTGTTCTTTGGAAGGATAATGTTAAAGCTGAAACTCCAGTCCTTTGGCCACCTCACATGAAGAGTTGGCTCACTGGAAAAGACTTTGATGCCGGGAGAGATTGGGGGAATGAGGATAAGTGAACGACATGGGATGAGATGGCTGAATGGCATCACTGGCTCAATGAACACTCAATGGAGTTTGAGTGAATTCCAGGAGTTGGTGATGGACAGGGAGCCCTGGTGTGCTGTGATTCATGGGGTCGCAAAGAGTCAGACACAAATGAATGACTGAACTGACCTGAAATAAACCTAGATACCTATGGGAAACTAATCTTCAACAAAGGAGACAGGCAAGAACACATAACAGAGAAAAGACAGTCTCTTCAGGAAGTGGTTCTGGGAAATCAATAAAACATGTAAATCAATGAACTTAGTACCCTCCCATACCCCATATATAAAATATACCCAAAACTTTATGACCCAGCAATACAACTGCTGGGCATACACACTGAGGAAACCAGAATTGAGAGAGACACATGTACCCAATGTTCATTGCAGCACTCTTTATAATAGCCAGGACATGGAAGCAACCTAGATGTTCATCAGCAGACGAATGGATAAGAAAGATGTTGTATATATACACAATGGAGTATTATATAGCCATTAAAAAGAATACATTTGAATCAGTTCTAATGAGGTAGATGAAACTGGAGCCAATTATACAGAGTAAAGTAAGCCAGAAAGAAAAACACCAATACAGTATACTAACACATATATATAGAATTTAGAAAGATGGTAATGATAACCCTGTGTGTGAGACAGCGAAAGAGACACAGATGTATAGAATGGACTTTTGGACTCTGTGGGAGAGAGAGAGGGTGGGATGATTTGGGAGAATGGCATTGAAACATGTATGCTATCATGTAAGACATGAATTGTCAGTCTAGGGGCTGGTGCACGGCGATGATCCAGAGAGATGATATGGAATGGGAGATGGGAGCGGGGTTCAGGATTGGGAACTCGTGTACACCCGTGGCTGATTCATTTCAGTGTATGGCAAACCAATATAGTACTGTAAAGCAAAATAAAGTAAAAATAAAAATTTAAATTTTTTTAAATGGTTTAAAGATCTAAATAAAAAACGTGACATCATAAAACTCCCAGGAGAGAACATAGGCAAAGCATTCTCAGATATGAATTGTGACAATTTTTTCTTAGATCAGTCTCCCAAGGCAAAAACATTAAAAGCAAAAACAAACAAATAAGATTCAATCAATCTTAAAATCTTTTGCATAGTAATGGAAACCATGAAAAAATGAAAAATCTACCTATGGGCTGGGGAAAATATTTGAAAATGATGTGACTGACAAAGTCTTAACTCCAAAATATACAAACACCTCATATAGCTCAATAAAAAAAAACAAACAAACAAACAAAAAACAGTTTAAAAAAGTTGGGGGAGGGGGCAGAAGACCTAAGTAGATAGTTCTCCAAAAAAGACATACATATGGCTAGCAGGCATATGAAAAGATGCTCAATATTGCTAGTTATTAGAGAAATGTAAATCAAAACTATAATGAGGTATAACCTCACACCAGTCAGAAGGGCCATCATTAAAAAGTCTACAAATAATAAATGCCAGAGAGGGTATGGAGAATAGAGAACTCTTCACTGTTGGTGAGAATATAAATGTAAACTGGTGCAACTACTATGAAAAACAGTATAGAGGTTCCTTACAAAACTAAAAATAGTTACAATATGATCCAGCAATCCCACTCATGGGCATGTATCCACACAAAATGAAAACTGATTTGAACAGATACATGCACTCCAAAGTTGATAGCATTATTTACACTAGTTAAGACATGGAAGCAACCTAAATGGCCATAAACAGGTGAATGACTCAAGATGTGGTGTATATATAAAATGGAATATTGCTTTATTTATCATCATGGTAATTATACGTATATACAACTCAGGAATTCAACCCAGGTCTCTTGCATTGCAGCAGAATTTTTACCAGGGAATCCCAAGAACACTGAAATGGGTAGCCTATCCTTTATCCAGCAGATCTTCCCAATCAAACTAGGGCCTTCTGAATTGCAGATATTCTTTATCAGCTGAGCTATCAGGGAAAGCTAGTACAACCAATACAATATATAAGTAAACTTATCTAAAGGTATCCACACAGTTTACTTAACCTTCTATTTAGAAGATGATCCTTTAAAATTTAAGATTATGTTTTAAATTTACTTTGTTTAGGTCTAGCCAAAAGCTTCTCAAACATGTTACTTACCTTACCCAACTTTAACATAATCTTTGATGTAATTCCAGATGTATTTTGGAGAAGACAATGGCACCCCACTCCAGTACTCTTGCCTGGAAAATCCCATGGATGGAGGAGCCTGGTGGGCTGCAGTCCCTGGAGTCTCTAAGAGTTCGCCAAGACTGAGCGACTTCACTTTCACTTTTCACTTTCATGCATTGGAGAAGGAAATGGCAACCCACTCCAGTGTTCTTGCCTGGAGAATCCCAGGGACAGGGGAGCCTGGTGGGCTGCTGTCTCTGGGGTCACGCAGAGTTGGACACAACTGAAGTGACTTAGCAGCAGAAGCAGATGTATTTTTCTCATTTAGTATGGATTTTATAATATCCTCATTATAAAAAGCCAAATAAAAGCTAAAATTTGGCAGCATTTTTCTGTAAAGGGGAGACAGTATGTATTTTCAGCTTTATGGACCACATGGTCTCTGATACCGCTACTTAAATCTATCATTTTAGTCCAAATGCAACCACAGACAATATGTAAACAAATTCATGTGACTATATTTTAATGAAACTTTATTTGCCAATCAGATGTAGGACTAGATTTCACCTATAAGCTGAAGTTTCCTAACCCTTGTTCTAGATCGTCTAAAAGTGTCTTGTCATGAGCCTCCAAATCAGGAACTTCAAAGCTTCTTTCCAGAGGCACAGATCCTAGTATGGCAACTGCATGTTTGATTTTCTAAAATAGAGGTATACATTGACACCTCCTGCTATGGAATCCCCATATTACAAAGCATTCCTTTCAAATTTCTTTGTGGTTAAAGTCCGTGCTTTATTTTGGAGTTAACCATTTTAACAGCAAAACAGAATCCTGGAGAGGATGAAACTGAAGGACATATCACATATTACTGAAGGAATACTTTTTCACATAATGCCCTAGGGTTATCCATGAGAAGGTGGTAATGACTGAACTTCCAAATATCGGTGGGAGACAGGACATTTCAGGATAAGTAAATTGTTCTTGGCACCTGGACTGTTCACCTCCCTGACTGGGAGAACCATCACACTAGTAATGCTTTTCCAGCAGGCAGGTTGAAACTTCAGGGAGGACTGCACCAGTTGGTGATTGCATTCAGCTGTGAGGAAAAAAAAAACAAAACACCTTGTTCATCACTGGCTTAAACAATTATGGCTTACTTTTCTTTAAACAATTAGGAAACTAAAGTCATTTAAACGGCTTATGAGGGTCAGAACTGAGATTTGTGCAATTTTCTTGGCTTTCCTCTCAGCTTCCTACTGCTCAGGTTGTCTGAGCTCCAGCTACCAGGTTTGCATCCTAAGCAGAAAGGGTGAACAATAAGGAGCAACAAGGGTGCTTATATTAAGAAAGCAATTTTTGCTCTATTTATACAGGACAAATTTGTGTCATATGTCCTTTCATAGAACATTGGAAAGTGTGTCTGTAAGCCTGGTGCTGGAGACTGCTGTAAAAATATGTGTGTGTGTGTGTGTGTGTGTGTGTGTGTGTGTGTGTGTGCTCAGTCGTGTCCTACTTTTTGCAAACCCATGGACAGTAGCCTACTAGACTGCTATAAAGGGGTGTGGTGTGTGTGTGTGTGTGTGTGTGTGTGTGTGTTTCCTCAATTGCATCTACTCTTTGCGACCCCATGGACTGTAGCCTGCCAGACTCCTCTGTCCATGGAATTCTCCAGGCAAAAGTACTGGAACAGATAGCCATTGTCTCCTCCAGAGGATCTTTCGAGCTCAGAGATTGAACCCGCCTCTCTTGTGTATGGTGTACAGGCTGGCAGATTCTCTACCACCACTTCTCCAGTTATAAAGAAAATTGATCCAATTGACCATTGATTGGTAAGGCACCTAGCAAGGGTTGCTAATAAAGTTCAGTGCACAGGTGTCACCACTCTGCATGTAACAGAGACTTTGATGTGTAGGAGGCCAAGTTTCTTTTGGATCATTTCTTTTCCTGGTATCTTCATTTTGTACCTCCTCTTATACTTGTCATTGCCCTCCTCCTCCTCTTTTTCCTTTCAAATCTCTGGTTGGGGAAACACTTTCAAGCTTAAAAAGACAAAGGAATTAACCTTAAAATTAAAATGGGGGAATGTATTATATTACATAATACTACATGAGTGTTACACAAATATTTTAGAATTTTTAAACAAATTAAGGGCAAAATGACACCAGTAATAGTTTAGTAGAAAAAAGTTTCCCTTTCATCATGGCATATGTATTATAATGTACCTAGGTGGGAAAAAGTACTACACACAAATAGATGAATTTATCATGTAATTTAGAGGGGAAAAAATCACAAGTTTTCTTATGAAACGATGCCATTCTTATGAAGGTTAAATGCCAAATATTGGCTAATAAAATTAGATAACAAAGAGTTATCAGGATCAAGATAGATCAAATATATACATTTATTGTAAGTCCTCTCAGATAGTTCAGTTCAGTCGCTCAGTCGTGTCTGACTCTTTGTGACCCCATGAATCACAGCACGCCAGGCCTGCTTGTCCATCACAAACTCCCGGAATTCACTCAGACTCATGTCCATCGAGTCAGTGATGCCATCCAGCCATCTCATCCTCTGTTATCCCCTTCTCCTCCTGCCCTCAATCCCTCCCAACATCAGAGTCTTTTCCAATGAATCAATTCTTCTCATGAGGTGGCCAAAGTACTGGAGTTTCAGCTTTAGCATCATTCCCTCCAAAGAAATCTCAGAGCTGATCTCCTTCAGAATGGACTGGTTGGATCTCCTTGCAGTCCAAGGGACTCTCAAGAGTCTTCTCCAACACCACAGTTCAAATGCATCAATTCTTTGGCACTCAGCCTTCACAGTCCAACTCTCACATCCATACATGAACACTGGAAAAACCATAGCCTTGACTAGACGGACCTTTGTTGGAAGAGTAATTTCTCTGCTTCTAAATATACTGTCTAGATTGGTCATAACTTTTCTTCCAAGGAGTAAGTGTCTTTTAATTTCATGGCTGCAGTCACCATCTGCAGTGATTTTATTCAAGCATAGAACAGAAGTTGTAGTCTATGCAATTAGCCATGAAAAGGAAATGAAAGGACAGCAAAGGACAATGATTATCGGGAAGAGAAAATTATGAGAGAATAAAAATGGATACCAAAAAGCTAGCCAAATAACTAAATAAATAAAAAAACATATTTTTTAAAAATGATACAGCACTGTATCTGCTCTCTTCTTTATAGTCTAAATGTAAACATTTAAAATTTTAATTATATTGTTATAATATTTAATCAGTTAAAATTTCCAAAACAATCCATCTTCCAAATATAAAAGACATTTCATCTAGATACTGAAGGACTTCTCAATTCCAATTTATCATTCAGTAAGTCATATTTATTGTCGATATTTTCTCTTGATTTTTTTCTGAGACCCCTCTCATCTGAAGTTAATTCTAAGCAATGGAAAGCTGTGAGAACAACTTCATGTTGTTGATGAGAAAAGATCAAGTCCACTTCATGTTCAGCTAGTCCCTTGTTTGTAAGCTTGTATCCTCTGCTGAGGTCCAGTTTCTCATCTTTAATAGGGTTTCTACACTTTATGACATGTTCCAAAAGTCTTCTCCACACCACTGTTTCTGGTACACATGTGTAGAGGAGAAAACTTTTCACTTCTTTCCTTCAGTATTTTTGACTGGTTAAAGAATTGACAGAAGCCAGATTTATGGGGAAAAAAATGTATTATCATACATGTGTGAATCTCAAAGACTTGAGATTTGAAGACATGACCAAAACAGAAAGTTTTTATGTCTTCTAGACAAAGAAACAATTGTTAATGAAGACTTGACAAAATAAAGAGGTTCAGGCTTGGGGTACAAAAGTAATGAAATAACAAACTTTGCACAACCTACTCGGTCTTGAATTCTCTTTCTACCCTCTTGCTAAAGAGAAAAATACCTCCATATGGAAGATTTACTTCTTGATTTCAAAGAGGAACAAAGTAGAGTAAGTATTCCTTCTTGCATCGGCATTTATGTAATCATAATCCAAAATAATATGCCCAAGTGGCATATTTTGCCCCCCTTTTTCTGTATGTATTATGTATTTAGTAAATTTTAACAGATGACAAACTGTATTTTACATTAATAAACAGCATGATATGATATATAATATATACTATTTAGACAAAGAAACAATTGTTAATGAAGACTTGACAAAATAAAGAGGTTCAGGCTTGGGGTACAAAAGTAATGAAATAACAAACTTTGCACAACCTACTCGGTCTTGAATTCTCTTTCTACCCTCTTGCTAAAGAGAAAAATACCTCCATATGGAAGATTTACTTCTTGATTTCAAAGAGGAACAAAGTAGAGTAAGTATTCCTTCTTGCATCGGCATTTATGTAATCATAATCCAAAATAATATGCCCAAGTGGCATATTTTGCCCCCCTTTTTCTGTATGTATTATGTATTTAGTAAATTTTAACAGATGACAAACTGTATTTTACATTAATGAACAGCATGATATGATATATAATATATACTATGTTATACATAATAAAATAGTTTCCTTTGTCTTAATATATCTTTCTGGGCTTAATTTTTTGTGATATAAATTCAAGTACAGTTTTTCTAAAATTCTAGTCAGTTTGCTCTAAATAATTACCACCTTTACAATTTTACTTTTATTTCAGTGAATAAAGTCTAGTCAAAAAATGGAAGTCCTTGCACCAGTCATTTCAAACTGCCAATGATATTTCTAAGGGCATTATTTTGCTTTAATTTTGTGTTTCTCCAATTTTTCACTGTGTATTTCTATATATTACAACTACATAATTTATTATTAACCATGTTTAGTTAACTCATTAACCTTTATGGACAGGGAAGCCTGGGGTGCGGCAGTCCATGGAGTCTCAAAGAGTTGGACACCCTGAGCGAATGGACTGAATTGATGTTTAGTTATTCTAGTTCATTTATTTTATGGATGAGTATTTAGCATTCTTAAATTCTCAGCCTCAGTTTTACTTCCCACCTGCTCACATTACCAGCACAATTTTTTTGATACAAGTCAGTGCTCCAACTTTATATATTTATGACTTTATTAAATGCCGTCCTATGGTGAATTTTTCTAGTATAATTATGATTTTATTCCAATTAACAATGGTTTCTGGTTTGCTTCTTTTTCTATGAATTTATTACTAATTTCCCCCACACTCTATATAATCACAGTGAAATCTATTTTGATTCCAGTGTATTGATGATTTTGTTAGTTTTTTTCTTCTGGTGATTTCTGCTCACCACTTCTACCAAAAAAGTCCTAGGAATTTTCAAAATTCTGGTACTTGCTATTTATTTTTATATTCACATTTTTCCTAGATCATATGTTTATACTTTGTTCTATTATGTTTAGTAAATCATCAAAGGCCTGTCTAGTCAAAACTTTGGTTTTTTCAAGTAGTCACATATGGATGTTAGAGTTGGACTATAAAGAAAGCTGATCACCAAAGAACTGATGTTTTTGAACTGTGGTTCAAAAAGACTCTTGAGAGTCCCTTAGACAGCAGGAGATCCAACCAGTCCATCCTAATGGAAATCAGTACTGAATATTCATTGGAAGGACTGATGCTGAAGCTGAACTCCAATACTTAGGCTACCTGATGTGAAGAGCTGACTCACTGGAAAAGACTGATGCTGGGAAAGATTTGAAGGCACAAGTAAAAGGGGGCGGCAGAGGATGAGATGATTGAATGGCATCACCTACTCAATGGACATGAGTTTGAGTAAACTTTGGGAGCTGGTGGTAGACAGGGGAGCTTGGCATGTTGTAGTCCATGGGATAGCAAAGAGTCAGACACGACTGAGCAGCTGAACTGAACTGAAACATGTGATGGATGTATACTATCAGGTAAGAAATGAATCATCAGTTTATGTTCAAACAGGATACAGGATGCTTGGGGCTGGTGCACAGGGATGATCCAGAGAGATGATATGGGGTGGGAGGTGGGAGGAGGGTTCAGGATTGGGAACCCATGTACACCTGTGGCTGATTCAAGTCAAATTATGGCAAAACCAATACAGTATTGTAAAGCAAAATAAAGTAAAAATAAAAATTTAAAATAAAATAAAATATTTTAAGTAAAAACAAACAAACAAAACACCTACATTTATTGCACAGTTCAGTGAGTTTAGAAAGTGATGTATCTGTGCACCACTACTATATTCAAGAAATACAACAGTTAATATCACTTTGTAAAAGTTGTGCCTCACCCCACAGTCAACATCCTTTACACTTATTTGTTTTCTGTACTTTTAATTTTAGTTTTTATCTACTTAGAATTGTATACTTTTGCATTATATGTAGTCTTTCTATATCACTTCTTTTCCTCAACATAATGTTAAGTCTTACTCAGGGTCTTGGGTGATTCGTGATTTGTTCCTTTCTGTTGAGTGGTATATTACTTAATAAATGTATTATAAATGTTTTATCCATTCACTTTTAGGTGGACATTTAGTTTGTTTTTATTTTTGTACCTATGATTGGAATTACTGAGTCATATAGTACTCTTTGTGACCCCATGAACTGTAGCCTACCAGGCTTCTCTGTAAATGGGATACTGGACTGAAGCATTCCATGGACTAGTCCATGGGGTCGCAAAGAGTTGGACACGATTGAGCGACTTTCACATTCACTTTTTCTTTATCACTGAGCCACCAGGGCAGCCCTTCACTTAGCCAAAAACTGCCAATCTGTTTGCCAAAGTTTTGTGCCCACCACCAAAGCAGTCGCTGTCCCACCAGCAGCATAAATAAGAGTATATTTGTCTTCCTTCATCAAAACTTGATAATACTATGTTTTTATTGAAGCCTTTTGAGTATGTCCATAATTGTACTAACTGTAGATTTAATCTGAATTTTCCTTATGGCTAAAAAATATTGAATATCTTTTTTTTTTGCAGCTATAGAATGACACTTGTATATTTCCCTTTTGGAAGTATGTGTTCAAAATTCTTTGATTTCATTTCAGCTACATGTGTTACAAATACTTTCTCCCACACTATGAATTGCCTCTACATTATATAAAATTATTAATATAATTTAACTTTGAAGAAATCAAATTATTAATACTTTTAATGCTTTTAATTCTTTTGTCCTAGGAAATCTTTTCTAAAATAATTACAAAGATTTGGTTATTATTTTTCTTCCAGAAATGTATTTCATAATATTTAATTTCAATGTTTATATTTATTTGATGTAATTTATATTTTTAAAGGGCTTCCCTGGTGGTTCAGATGGTAAAGAATCTGCCTACAGTATGGTAAACCCAGGGTTAATCCCTGGGTCAGGAGGATTCCCTGGAGAAGGGAATGACTATCCACTCCACATTTCTACTTATTTAATGTGCATGATATGAATAAATTTATTTAATCTATAGGGTCTGTTGGCCCAGAGTTCATAATGTGCATAAAATTGAACATTTGGACTAAACAGAACATTTCACACAAGGAAACCTCACAAGATAATGAAAATACCTACCAGACAAAATATATAAACAGTCAAAAAGCAAGGTCATCTAGTTCAAGCAGATTTGCAATTAATGTACTATTACATAATAATAAATCGATATTTGCATAATACGTATGTTTTTCATCAGTTCTGCAATTACTATTAAAAAGTTTAATACTTATGGAAACTTTAATTAAAATATGACAAAATAAGCAAATAAAGAGAAATATGATTTACAAAGGTCTCTAAGTAACTCAGACTCTGGACACAGCGCAGGACTCCTGTCTCCTAGACTAGTCAATATCATACCACATTGTACTCAGAGGGACTGTTTAATGCTGTTAGGCACAAAGCCATATTTAAAATACAACTTTAAAATTATTTCAATAGATTTTTAAACAAATTAAACATGTAACAAATTTTGACTTTGAGTATTTTTAAGTCTCATTTACAATAATGAGTCCTTCCATAAATTATTTCTTAAGTGCACATCAATAAATTATTAAAGGGAAAAAATGATTGGAGCTAGTGAAATTTTTGTTATTGTTGTTACTTTTCTGGATATATAGAACAGTCTATTCTTTGTTTCCTCGGAGATAAGTATCTCTCATTTTGGAATAATTAAATGACTAAAACTATTTTTTCTACAATAGATTAAACTATATTCTTCATTTTTGATCATATTTTTTACAACTGAATGCTTTTCCATCAGAAGGCGAAAAAATAAAACAGCTATACCACCATTCAAAATATATTTAAATCAGCTGATATTTTTCCCCTCTTTTTTTCCAGAAATTAAAACCAAAACCTACAAATGTCCCATTACAATTAATGATAAATTTTATGTATAGCTTTTAAATTATTTTCTCAAAATCTAAATGGCATTTTCTACTTAACAATTTATTGCATCAAAAGAAAAGACTTAGGGTATTAGTCCTATTTTGACTCACACTTTTAGTTGTTCAGTGCATAAATCATCCTTAGAACTCCATGGCCAGCTGAACAAGGCAAGAACAATCTGTTACTGTGTGATGTGAAACTAATGTGTGCACTCACCCTAAACTTATGCACACATAATTGTGTCTTTGTATTGTGAGTGCTCCCTATCACAAGCATAATCAAAAGAAAAACATGTAAACGACTACATAGGTATATAAGAATTCTTTCCTTTAACTTATCTCAAAAAATATGCTCCAATGTCCTAGAACAAACTTGGAAAGTGGATATGCAGTAAGTTCATCTTGATGATAAGAACCTGAGTGATTGACAAGGTAGCTATGAGGTTCTCAATTACCAAAGATAAAAGAATAACATAAGAATCCATTCTATTTCTAAGCAACTGGGTCTAACTTATAATATTGACCCTAAGATAGTGACCTTAGACAAATTATAGATTTTTAAAAGTAAATTTATAAATAACAAAATTTACTTCAGAGGTCCTTGAAGTGTCCTCCTGAGACTAGCAGCACTTGGAAATATGTTAAAAATACTAATGCTTAGGCTCCACCTCCAAACTTAACAAATCTGAAAACATTTGAGGATGGTGCCCAGGGGGCTATTTAGTGATTCTGATGCACATCGAATTGCAAATCACTGCCTATTGATTAATAGATTCTTTATGCCTGGGTATAAAACAGGGCTTCCCTTGTGGCTCAGCTGCTAAAGAATATACCTGCAATGCAGGAGGCTTGGGTTCTCTCCCTGGGTTGGGAAGATCCCCTGGAGAAGGGAAAGGCTACTCCATGGGGTCACAAAGAGTCAGACAAGACTAAATGACTTTTACTTATTTACTTAATAATACACAAATGTTTATCTACATGACCATAATTACTTTTTCCTATGCACATCTCACTTAGCAAGTTATATAAGTTCACCACATCTATAACGTATTCAGGTATTAAATCCTCTGAACTATAGACCATTTTCATTCTCCCATTGACATGTAGCCTAAGCCACTTCCAGCACTTCCAGCTTCATCTTGTGTTTTGTTACTTCTAACTGCTTATTATTGATAATTTCTTCCCACACCCAGTTTACATATTTTTGCCATTCAGTATATCTGTATATTCTTTAAATTTTCATAGACTCTTCAGACCTAGTTATCTCTTCAGTTGTCAGTTCCTAAGACTTATGGTCTTATCTTTCCTGCGCTCTCCTCTCAAGTTGGATTACCTTGCTTTTTAAGGAGAGGCAGGTGGTGCCTAAGGCTGCCATCATTTCCTTCACCAGAAGAATGATACCATCTAAACTTTAAAAGAGTTCAAGATTTCGTTCCTTCTTTATATACATTTTAGGTCAAATAAATATATTTAGAACCTTAAAAAATATTTTTCTGTAAATAATTTAACAGCTGAAGAAAGAATTGGATTTGGAATCAGAACACTGGTTTGAATTCTAATTTGGACAATGATTAATTATATTGCCTTGGGAAAGTCAATTAACATTTCTAAGTCTCTGTGTCCTCATATGTAAAGTGGAATAATAATTTCTGACTTTCTAGTTTGTTGTGAGGCTTAAGATAAATCCAGATGAAGCATGCTGCTCCAGACATCAGACATGGTGCTTGATAGGAATCAAGAAAAGGTCACTGCTGCTGCTGCTGCTGCTGCTGCTAAGTCGTTGCAGTCATGTCCGACTCCGTGCAACCCCATAGACGGCAGGCCACGAGGCTCCCCTGTCCCTGGGATTCTCCAGGCAAGAATACTGGAGTGGGTTGCCATTTCCTTCTCCAATGCATGAAAGTGAAAAGTGAAAGTGAAGTCGCTCAGTCATGTCCAACTTTTAGTGACCTCACGGACTGAAGCCCACCAGGCTCTTCTGTCCATGGGATTTTCCAGGCAAGAGTACTGGAGTGGGGTGCCATTGCCTTCTCTGAGATAGAACCTGTGCAAAGTGTTTAAATACACACACACACACACACACACACACACACACACACACACAGAAAGAGAGAAGTGGAAAGAAGGGCTGGAAGTAGAAGTAGAAATAGCCCATGACTGAGATGTGGTGAGGAACCTGAGGTGAGAGTAGACGTCTCTTTGTGAACTGACACTGATTTGTGAACACTGGTCATAGGATGACAGTACTCATGTTTTGTAAGAAAAGTTCGTGAATCACAAACTAGCAGTGATGGAGCAACTCAATACCCTGGTTTCTTTTGCCAGTGGATATTGGGCTTCCCTGTTAGCCCAGGTGGTAAAGAATCTGCCTTCAATATAGGAGGCCCAGGTTCAATCCTTGGGTCAGGAAGATCCCCTGGAGAAGGAGATGGCTACCCACTCCAGTATTCTGGCCTGGAGAATTCCACGGACATAGAAGCCTGGTGGACTACAAAGTCCATGAGGTTGCAAAGAGTTATATACAACTAAGAGACTAATTCTTTCATTGAAGATTATGATCAATCCTGATACCCACACTTAAAAAAAAAAAAGCAGCTTTACTGAGATATAATTTATATACTTTGGCTTAAAACTAGAAAAATAGATGCTAGTGAATAAGACTCTGGTTTTCTCTAAACTTTTGGCTCAAAGAATAAAAGAAAAGGAGAGATGCTTATTTTCTTCCAAACTGTCTAATGTATTTTCTCAGGAAAGGAAAATAGACTAAAAAATGGATGACTGCCTTATTGGGAGATATAAATGGACTATTTGGCTACAGTTTCCTCTTTTAAAAATCTTGTAAGAATCTGCTAACAGAGAGCAGGGCAATGATACATCCAAATAAAAAGTAACCTAATGATTGACTATTTTTTTCAGATTTAAATTCTGCATTAAGTTTTGCTTCTCTTACACTCTATCAACTCTGACACCAATGTCTTTTCTTATGAACCTATCTCTGCATTAGCACTTCAAGGTCTGTGGCAGAATATAGCTTCATGTTAATTTATGGGTCTGAGCACTCTTTGGAAATTGCTATCATTTCCAAACCTGTTTAAAATGCCTGTGTGACATTTTCCATGAGAAGACTGACATTGGGATCAGCCTGAATGATTGGGGGGAGGGGAGAGACACAGTATAATATCTAAGTATCACATTTGATAGTAAGTGCAACAGATAATTTAAAGTAGCATAACAGAAGAAGGAGAAAACAAGTTTGAAAACCTAGTCCCATTTCTGTATTTGTTATTTAACCTCAGTATCTTTATATGTAATAATAAACGAGAAACACAAATGACATTGATAGATAAAAACCACAAATAAACAGCAAATCTCTCTGAAAAGCTGTTCATTACATCCTAAATTCAAGGTAAGTTAAATATCAGTAAATACCTAGCCTAGCCATTTATCTTCATTTCCCACAATGTTTCTCCCACCAAGTCTTCCTTATTCACTGATTTCTTCCCGAGCACACCACCTCAAAGCCATTGAGATAACGTTGACACATTCTAAATAAAGGTTTGCCATTTCAGAGGTTTTTTTTTTGCAGCTTTCGAAAATTAACATTTGCCTCCTGGACTGTCATGTAAGAAGATATACTCTCATCTTGCTGTAACTATGTCCTCAGGGTCCTTGTATCCGGGCAGCCTTATAAGATTTACAACAAGGTCCTTTGGCAAAGCAGGACTTGGCGGTGATTCAAGATGAATTTGCCTTACAACAAAATAGCTTCTGGAGTGTCGGAAAAGGATTTCAAAGCTTTTTGGACAGATTTTTGGACACATTTATTTATTTTTTATCAGAGATTCAACTTTAGAAACTTAGAGATATTTTACAATGCTCTCTGAAGGTTAAATATTTTCTTTTTCCATTTATGTCTATTCATGTGACATTCAATTCCATTTCTGCATTTATAATATTCATGAAAATAAGTGTTACAATATCATTTTTTTCAGTCTTTGAACTACTTGGTCTGTTTGTTCTATTCCCAATGACTGCATAACCTATCAGATTCCTAAACCCTCCAACATCAACTGATATTTAGCAATTCAATTCAATTCACATGTTAACTACCTGAAGTTCACATCAGATACCACAGGTTTAGGGGCTCAGTTTCACAGGTCACCCCATACTTTAAATGTCAGCTGCACATAGGTACCCAGACAACCCACACATCTCTCCAGCTGACTACAAATTCAGGTATATCTGTGACCCTCTCCTCGCAGGGCTGATAATTCTCTAGGTCTCAGAGAACACAGAAAAACACATAACTTACCTTTAAAGGATAAAACTCAGGATTAGCCAAATGGAAGTGATGCAGAGGGCAAGGTATAGGGTGGGGCGGATGGCATCTGAGCTCCCATGCCCTCTCCAAGCCACCGCATCACTGTGTTTACTAACTCAGAAGCTCTCCCAATCTTATTGCTTAAGAGATTTTAAGCCATTGTGAACCTAGACAGCATATGAAAAAGCAGAGACCTCACTTTTCCGACAATGTTCGCAGACAAAGCTATGGGTTTTTCCAATTCAGTTGAGTTCAGTTCTGACTCTTTGCTATCCCATGGACTGCAGCACTCCAGGTCTCCCTGTCCATCACCAACTCTGGAGTTTACTCAAACTCATGTCCA
>SJYC01032237.1:0-18069 GCA_006408675.1 Madoqua kirkii | reverse complement strand
AAAGTTGACTTTTTCTAGCCCTACATGTTTAGAATAGTGATCAGTTAACTTGATGGACATGAGTTTGAGTAAACTCCGTGAGGTGGTGATGGACAGGGAGGCCTTGTATGCTGCAATTCATGGGGTCACAAAGGGTTGGATAAGACTGAATGATTGAACTGAACTGAACTGAACCAGGAAGACACAAAAGTACTAAATAGGCCCAGGGAAAAGCCAAGAGGTAGAAAGGCAATGCAAAGTGAAAATAAAGGTCACTGAAAGATTTACAAACAAATTAAGCATTTTGTACTTTTAATCCTTTATTTTCTTTGTGGTTATACAGTCATTCTGTAACTATATGCTTTAGCAAAACTACAGAGAGTAAATTCCATGGCAGAGGATATAGTAGGAAGAGGTTTAAGCTGGGATAGAAGCATAACAGCCATGGTATTAGAAAGTTGATGACCATTGTCCACTCATCATAATAACATGATTAGAGTGAGACCAGGGAATCTTTTCCCCAGATAGTGAATCCACTCAAAAAATGCAAATAAAGGCAGATGGAAACCTGGTTTGCATGAACAAATTGATGACTAATGAAATCATAAATCCACAGACCCTCTCTGCCTTCTGATTTCTCATCTGCCTCTTCTCCCTTCTCCTTAGCCAAAGTGGGCATGGTCAGGCTATTCTGACTATAGTGAAGGTCTGTAGTGACGTGCCCCAGAAAGTGCTGGTCAAGATTTAACAAGATTTAACAATAATCTTTAACAAGATTATTTCTTTCATCCTGGAGATGAATTGGTCCAAGTTCCTAGGTCTTAAGACTGTTTAGCAAATAATCCCAAAGGACCTTACATTACTTTTCATTAAAAACGTAAGTCTCTATAGCTCACTACAGGCTATTCTGCATCAGTGACCAGCTTAGAATCAATAAAGTTACTGAACAAAACTCTGTGTGAGAGATCTCTAGTGAATTTTAATCCTATCACTTCAGAACAGTAAGCAGTACTGTTTGTTTCCCTGGATTTGTTAGAGGCTCTTTGTTGGATCTTTATTTTGAGCCCTTTTCCATTTCAGGGACACATCCAAAGGATATTCAATCCTGAATATTCATTGGAGGGACTGATGCTGAGGCTGAAGCTCCAGTACTTTGGCTAACTGATGTGAAGAAACAACTCATTAGAAAATACAAGATTGAAGACAGTAGGCGAAGTGGATGACAGAGGATGAGACGGTTGGATGGTGTCACTGACTCAATGGATATGAGTTTGAGAAACCTTCAGGAGATGGTGAGGGACAGGAAAGTCTGATGTGCTGCAATCCAAAGGGTCACAAAGAGTTGGACATAATTGAGTGGCTGAACAACAGCCATTCCAGGGAGCACTTCGACTGTATCCCCCTTTGAGATTGCAGTGCATTGGCTATACACTGAGTCCAGAGTCCTGGTGAGGGTAGGAAACAGCGAGTACATGTGAGACCCTCCATGTAAAGTCTTTGTAAGTGCCTATGATTAGGCCTGAAAGATCACAAATAGGACCAGAGTTATGCTCAACTGATATTTAACTTATTTATAACACATGCACTTAATTTTCTTTATTTGAGACACTTCAAGTAGAATAAACACTGTATTGATTTTACTGCACTGTTGATTATTTTTTGCATGTAAATATACCATTTAATCATCACAAAGATCAAGATTTAAAACATCTATGGTATACATGACAGTTTCTTTTTTTTTTAATGAGAACTATAATTGATATACACTACTGCAAATTATACCTTACAAGTATACAGGAAACTTATTATTCTAATAGATATGTATATATAATTTCTGAGATGATTTTTAATTATAAGATACTGAATATTTCCTTTGTTATATGGTAAGTCCTTCTTGCTTATCTATGTTATATATAGTACTTTGCATCTATTAATCTCATACTCCTAGTTTCTGCCTTTTCACCTCCCTTATCCCTTTGTTAACCATAAGCTTGTTTTCATGCCCATGACAGATTCTTTGTGATTCTTCTCAGACAACACCCCTGGAGGTACCCACTATTCTCACTGCTATCACTCAGGACAGTTGACGGTTTTTGTTTTTTGTCATTAAAATGGATAATAGGGTATGTTGTCCTTTGCAACTAATTCCCTTCATTCAGCATATTGTTTTTGAAATATACTCATGTTGCAGTTTATTCTTTTTATTATAGAATAATAAAATAGGGCCTGAATATAGCACAGTTTATGTGCTTATTCTACTATTGTTGAGCACTTGATAGCTTTCAATTTGTGGCTATGTGAATGAAAATGCTATGAACATACTCAGGGCATGCACGATTATACTCATAACTCTCTTTTGGAAAATATAGACATTCATTTCTCTTATGTACATGCAAAGAAGTAGAACTGCTGAAGTGTGGAGTAAGTATATATTTAAGTTTAGGAGATATTGCCATACAGTCCTTGAAAGTAGTTTTGCTCCTACAGGCAGTGTATGAGCAAATGGGTTCTTCTATATCCTGAAATTTTTTCAGTCTTTTTCATTCTGAAGCATTTGATAGATGCATATGATAAATTTTTGTAGATTTAACTTCTGTTTCCATGATGAGTGATGTTTTTCGATGATTTTGAACAAACTGAATGATCTGGAAGCTTATCAGTAATATACACAGAGCACGTTGTTCATTCTCACATACAACCTTCACTGAGTAGAAGCCAAGTGAAATGGTATTGCCATAGGAGTCTCTGAATGTGGGACTTGTACTCATTAGATAGAGTGTAGTCCACTGGAGAAGGGAATGGCAAACCAGTTCAGTATTCTTGCCTTGAGAACCCTATCAGTTTAGTCACTCAGTTGTGTCCAACTCTTTGCAACCCCATAAATTGCAGCACACCAGGCCTCCCTGTCCATCACCAACTCCCGGAGTTCACTCAGACTTACATCCATTGAGTCAGTGATGCCATCCAGCCATCTCATCCTCTGTCATCCCCTTCTCCTTCTGCCCTCAATCCCTTCCAGCATCAGAGTCTTTTCCAATGAATCAGCTCTTCACATGAGGTGGCCAAAGTACTGGAGTTTCCACTTTAGCATCATTCCCTATGAACAATATGAAAATGCAAAATGATAGGATACTGAAGGAGGAACTCCCCAGGTCAGTAGGTGCCCAATATACCACTGGAGATCAGTGGAGAAATAACTCCAGAAAGAATGAAGGGATGCAGTCAAAGCAAAAACAATACCCAGTTGTGCATGTGACTGGTGATAGAAGGAACATCCCATGCTGTAAAGAACAATATTGCATAGGAACCTGGAATGTTAGGTCCATGAATCAGGGCAAATTGGAAGTAGTCAAACAAGAGATGGCAAGAGTGAACATCAACATTCTAGGAATCAGCGAACTAAAATGGACTGAAACAGGTGAGTTTAACTCAGATGACCATTATATCTACTAGTGTGGGCAGGAATCCCTTAGAAGAAATGGAGTAGCCTTCATGGTCAACAAGAGTCTGAAATACAGTACTTGGATGCAATCTCAAAAAAGACAGAATGATCTCTGCTCATTTACAAGGCAAATCATTTATTATCGCAGTGATCCAAGTCTATGCCCCAACCAGGAATGCTGAAGAAGTTGAAGTTGAATGGTTCTATGAAGACATACAAGACCTTTTAGAACTAACAACCCCAAAAGATGTCTTTTTCACTATAGGGGACTGGAATTCAAAAGTAGGAAGTCAGGAAACACCTAGGGTACAAGGCAGATTTAGCCTTGGAATACGGAATGAAGTAGGGCAAGGCTAATAGTTTCGCCAGGAGAACACACTAATTATGGCAAACAACCTCTTCCAACAACACAAGAAAAGACTATGCACATGGACATCACCAGATGGTCAACATTAAAATCAGATTGATTATATTCTTTGCAGCCAACGATGGAGAAGCTCTATACAGTCTGCAAAAACAAGACCAGGAGCTGACTGCGGCTCAGATCATGAAATTCTTATTGCCAAATTCAGACTTAAATCAAAGAAAGTAGGGAAAACCATCAGACCATTCAGGTATGATCTAAATCTAATGCCTTATGATTATACAGTGGAAATGAGAAATAGATTTAAGGGACTAGATTTGATAGAGCACCTGATGAACTATGGACAGAGGTTCACAACATTTTACAGGAAACAGAGATCAAGACCATCCCCATGGAAAAAGAAATGCAAAAAAAGCAAAATGGCTGTCTGGAGAGGCCTTACAAATAGCTGTGGAAAGAAGAGAAGTGAAAAGCAAAGTAGAAAAGGAAAGATATAAGCATCTGAATGCAGAATTCCAAAGAATAGCCAGGAGAGATAAGAAGGCCTTCCTCAGTGATCAATGCAAAGAACTAGAGGAAGACACAGAATGGGAAAGATTAGAGATCTCTTCAAGAAAATTAGGGATATCAAGGGAACATTTCATGCATAGATGGGCTCAATAAAGGGTAGAAATGGTATGGACCTATCGGAAGTAGAAGATATTAAGAAAAAGTGGCAAGAATACACAGAAGTGTACAAAAAAGATCTTCACGACCCAGATAATCATTATGGTGTGATCACTCACCTAGAGCCAGACATCCTGGAAAGGAACAAAGCTAGTGGAGGTGCTGGAATACCAGTTGAGCTATTTCAAATCCTGAAAGATGATGCTGTGAAAGTGCTGCACTCAATATGCCAGAAAATTGGGAAAACTCAGCAGTGGCCACAGGACTGGAAAAGGTCAATTTTTATTCCAATCCCAAAGAATGCTCAAATGACCACACAATTGCACTCATCTCACAGGCTAGTAAAGTAATGCTCAAAATTCTCCAAGCCAGGCTTCAGTAATATGTGAACCATGAACTTCCAGATGTTCAAGCTGGTTTTAGAAAAGGCAGGGGAACCAGAGATCAAATTGCCAACATCTGCAATATCATAGATAAAGGAAGAGAGTTCAAGAAAAAGCATCTTCTTTATTGACTATGCCAAAGCCTTTGACTGTGTGGATCACAATAAACTGTGGAAAATTCTGAAGGAAATGGGAATACCAGACCACCTGACCTGCCTCTTGAGAATCCTGTATGCAAGTCAGGAAGCAACAGTTAGAACTGGACATGGAACAACAGACTGGTTCCAAATAGGAAAAGGAGTACATCAAGGCTGTATATTGTCACCCTGTTTGTTTAACTTATATGCAAAGTACATCATGAGAAATGCTCTGCTGGAAGAAACACAAGCTGGAATCAAGATTGCCAGGAGAAATATCAATAACTTCAGATATGCAGATGACACCACCCTTATGGCACAAAGTGAAGAGGAACTAAATAGCCTCTTGATGAAAGTAAAAGAGAAGAGTGAAAAAGTTCGCTTAAAGCTCAACATTCAGAAAACAAAGATCATGGCAACTGGTCCCATCACTTCATGGGAAATAAATGAAGAAACAGTGGAAACAGTGTCAGACTTTATTTTGAGGGGCTCCAAAATCACTGCAGATGGTGACTTCATCCATGAAATTAAAAGACACTCCTTGGAAGAAAACTTATGACCAACCTAGATAGCATATTGAAAAGCAGAGACATTACTTTGCCAACAAAGGTCCATCTAGTCAAGGCTATGATTTTTCCAGTAGTCCTGTATCGATGTGAAAGTTGGACTGTGAAGAAAGCTGAGCACTGAAGAATTGATGCTTTTTTAACTGTTTTGTTGGAGAAGATTGTTGAGAGTCCCTTGGACCTAAAGGATATCCAACCAGTCCATTCTAAAGGAGATCAGTCCTGGGTGTTCTTTGGAAGAAATGATGCTGAAGCAAAACTCCAGTACTTTGGCCAACTCATGAGGGGAGTTGACTCACTGGAAAAGACTCTGATGTTGGGAGGGATTGGGGGCAGGAGGAAAAGGGGACTATAGAGTATGAGATGGCTGGATCTCATCATCGACTCAATTGATATGAGTTTGGGTGAACTCAGGGAGTTGGTGTTGGACAGGTAAGGCTTGGCGTGCTGCAATTCATAGGGTCACAAAGAGTCGGACATGACTGAGTGACTGAAATTAACTGAGGAAACCGCAAAGCTAACAGAAAGCCTGGAGCATTAAATCATTTTGTCATTTAATAGAGCTACCCCATGTAATGGTTCCCTTCTCAAGTATAGATGCTTGCTCCCTAATTTCCCAGAGGCAACTGGAAATTGAACTAACAAGGACAGTCTGAATTTCAGGGTAATAGATTGAAGTTGAAGGTGGATAATAATGTACTTTTAGAAGAGGATGATATTTGGAATCTCACATTGCCTGAGTGAAAGCTGTTTGACATGGTAAAACCCAAAAGAAACACATGGCCTGCAACTGGCAAATATGACCACGTGTGTTAACTGCCAAGACAGGTTCCTAGTAATGGTAGTTCTGTCAATTAGATAGGAGAGAAAGTTCCTGCATAATTTCAGAATGCGAAAACAGTGAGAAAAATGCTGCAAAAAAGAGAGAAAAAACAAATAAACCAAGCCATTCAGTGATTGCCAGCTATATCACAACTTAACTGTTATAATGATAGAAAACTAATAAAATATGCTAAAAACTTTTTCAGTAAATAGTGTAAATACTGAAAAAATAGAGATAGGATTGTAAATTGAAGATAGCATTGTATGTGTGAAAATTAAAAGAGGCTAAAATAGCCAATATATATGTGTGCATATGTACTTCTATACATGTATTATAACTATACAATAATATAATTTATTTAAATGTCTGGACATACATATACATGCATACATCCTATATAGTAATTTAAACATTGAAGAAGGCAATCACACCCCACCGTAGTACTCTTGCCTGGAAAATCCCATGGACGGAGGAGCCCGGTAGGCTGCAGTCCATGGAATCGCGAAGAATCGGACACGACTGAGCAACTTCACTTTCACTTTTCACTTTTATGCACTGGAAAAGGAAATGGCAACCCACTCCAGTGTTCTTGCTTGGAGAATACCAGGGACAGGAGAGCCTGGTGGGCTGCCATCTATGAGGTCGCACAGAGTCACACACGACTGAACCGACTTAGCGACAGTAGTAGCAGTCATTCTTTATTTCCTCAAAACTTTAAAATATGTTCATGAAGATTTTAGAACAAATGATCTTAAAGTCATTTCTGTTTCTAGGGACAGGAATGTGCCTGTTTTGTAGTTAGAGCAAAGACTTGAAGGATAAATATAATTACAGACTTTAGTAGGGTAACTAAAGGGTATGCGTCTATTTTTTTCTTGTTTCTTTTAGCTATGTTAGCTATGTTTTCATCATAGAGGAGTCTGAACGAATCAGTAGATCATATAGTGGTTTTGAGGCATAAACATGTTTTGTGTTTGTTATGATTGAGTTAAGATCCTAGGGAGCCATTGTAAGGACTGCCCACAGAAAGGTACAACTTTCATATTTGTGTTTGATCTGTAGACTCTAGGTTCGCTAGTAGATACTTGGGTTTATTCATAAATGAATTGCAGCAAGGGAAAATACTGTAGGAGGCTGAAATCCTTAGGATGTGTATAAGAGACAGGTTTAAAGAGCATACTGAACAAATGGAGAAACTGTGTTGCTAGTAATTCTAAATTGCTGTGTGATCATAAATCAATTTCATTTAGAATTCCAAAGTATTGAGATTTGTAACAAATTTTGTTTTATAATCTTATCTTGAAAAAGAACTTTAAAAATTCTTATTGAAAAACATTTGTGATAAAATTATAAGTTCCATTTGGTAGAAAAATATAGTGGTAGAAGATTTTCTGTACCAGATATTAAAATTTACAATACTGTTGCTATATTCAGAAAAGATAGCATTGATTTTAGAAGAGACAAATAAATTAATGGAAAATATTAGAGCAAAAGTATATACAAGAATATATGCAGCTCAATATTCAATTAAAGTCATGTCTTAACTCAGTGGTAATTGGACAGGGCTGTTTAATAAATGGATTGGAGATACTAGAAGATCTTAGGAGGAAAAAATTAATATCACACATGTTTTACCATGAATAAATTAAATTTTTTTGATGCCTCAGTACTGTGCCACAGGGGATGGGAAGGGAAGAAGGACTCAAACCCTCGTGCTGTGACCCTTAGCATTCTGAGACTGTATGTGCAGGTTGTTGCTTGTTTCACCCACATGAATAAGGCCCGCCTGACCCACGGGCAGAGACGCACCCCAGAACTGGGCTTCATATGCTCCCCCAGGTTTGAATCCCTTCAGCAGATGTAAAACCTAATTTTTATCCTCTCAGAGGAGGCTAGTGATTCCCAGGTGGCACTAGTGGTAAAGAATCTGCCTGCCAATGCAGAAACCACAGGAGACACAGTTTCGATCCCTAGGTTGGGAAGATCTGCTGGAGAAGAAAATGGCAACCCACTCCAGAATTCTTGCTTGGAAAATCCCTTGCACGGAGGAGCCTGGCGGGCTACAGTCCATGGGGCTGCAGAGAGTCAGACAAGACTGAGTGTGCACCGCACAACACACAACAGGGGAAGTTCACAGCGCCCCCAGGATCAGAAGCTGTGCGCCCTTCCTTCACCCTCACCAAGCTGGAAGCATTGAAGGGGTACACGATCACCAGATGTGTATAAGAGACAGCCAATATAGTGTTGTTAAGTTTAAAAAAAAATTAAAAATATATCTCTAGCCAAAAAAAAAAAAGAGAAAATCTTAAATTGAGATAATTATCTCAATATTAAAATTAAATAGAAAAACTTCTTGTGTTAGTATAAATCACAGGCACAGAAAACCATTCCTTGCTAGAATGAAAATCAAGATGCCATAAAGATAAAACTTTGACTGTGTTACTATGTTTAAAGTATGTGTGGCAAAAAAAAAAAATCATTAGAAAAGTGTCAAATGAGAAATATTTGTAAATTCATATTTGAAAGTTGGCTGAAGTCTTAGAATGCTCCTACATTCTTTTCTAAACAACTTGATAATTCAAGAAAAGCAAGAGTAGAATCTCAAAATTGGCCTTTGAAAATAAATGAGACATGATTTCTAAAATAATAGTATTGAAAGCAGAAGACATTGAAATATTTTGAGCAGAACATACAATTAGGACATAGTAAAGGTCAGTTTTCCTTCCAGTCCTAAAGAAAGCAAGGCCAAAGAATGTTCAAACTACTGTAAAATTGGGCTCATTTCACATGCTAGCAAGATAATGTTCAAAATCCTTCAAGCTAGACTTCAACAATATGTGACCCAAGGACTTCCAAATGCAAAGCTGGATTTAGAAAAGGCAGAGTAACTAGAAATAAAAATTGCCAAAATACATTAGATAATTGAAAACAAAAACAAGAGAATAAAAAGAAATCTACTTCTGCTCCTTTGACTATGCTAAAGTCTTTGTGGATCACAACAAACTGGAATGTTCTTGAAGCGATATCATGCCACCTTACCTACCTCCTGTGAAATCTGTATGCAGGTCAAGAAGCAATAGTTAAAACCAGATATGGAGCAACAGACTAGTTCTAAATTGGGAAAGGAATACATCAAAGATGTATATTGTCATCCTGCTTATTTAACTTCTATGCAGATTACATCACGCGAAATGCCAGGCTTGAACACCCACAAGCTGGAATCAAGATTTCCGGGAGAAATATCAGTGATCTCAGATATGCAGATGATATTGCTTTACTGGGAGAGACTGTAGAGGAACTAAAGAGCCTCTTGATGAAGGTGAAAAAATTGGCTAAAACCTCAACATTCATAAAAGGAAAATTATGGTATCCAGTCCCATCACTTCCTGGCAAATAGATGGAAAAAAAAGTGAAAACAGTGACAGCTTTTATTTACTTGGGCTCTAAAATCACTGCAGATGGTAGCTGTACCCATGAAATTAAGACTCTTGCTCCTTGGAAGGAAAGCTATGACCAATTTAGACAGCATATTAAAAAGCAGAGACATCACTTTGCCACCAAGTTCCATATAGTCAAAGCTATGATTTTTCCAGTAGTCATGTTTGATGTGCTGCTCCTGCTAAATTGCTCCAGTCATGTCCAACTCTTCACAACCCCATAGACGACAGCCCACTAAGCTCTGCCATCCCCTGGACTCTCCAGGCAAGAACACTGTAGTGGGTTTCCATTTCCTTCTCCAATGCATGAAAGTAAAAAATAAAAGTGAAGTCGCTCAGTCGTGTCTGACTCTTAGTGACCCCATGGACTGCAGCCTACCAGGCTCCTCCATCCATGGGATACTCCAGGCAGCAGCACTGGAGTGGGTTGCCTTTGCCTTCTCCAGCATGGATGTGAGAGGTGGACTATAAAGTAAGCTTAGTGCTGAAAAATTGATGCTTTTGAACTGTGGTGCTGGAGAAGACTCTTGAGAGTCTCTTAGACAGCAAGGAAATCAAACAAGTCAACCTTAAATGAAATCAGCCCTGAATATTCACTGGAAGGATTGATTGTGAAGTTGAAGTTCCAATCCTTTGGTCACCTGATGTGAAGAGCCCACTCACTGGAAAAGACCCTGATGCTGGAAAAGACTGAGGGCAGGAGGAGAAGGGGTCAACAGAGGATGAAATGGTTGGATGGCATCATTGACTAAATGGACATCAGTTTGAATAAACCCTGGGAGATAGTGAAGGCCAGAGAATGCTTGCATGTTTCAGTTCATGGGGTCCCAAAGAGTCAGACATGGTTTAGCGACTGAACAACAGTCTTGAAGTAAATCTAAATATAAAGGAGGCAAAATGAGAATTAAGAGTTTGGTAGTTAGATTATTGACATAACTTGATATAATGATGCCTGGAGTTAGCCTTTCCAGAGTATATCAACACAATTGTACCAATTGTTCACTATTCAACTCCAGATTGTTGTCGCCACACAAACTTCACAAAAAAAGAGTGCCACTGTAATTTGGTGATGGCAGTGTGTACGAAGACAATAAAGATGATAGAACATTTAGAATGTAAAAGCAGTAAAATATATTAAGAGAATGAAAGGGATATATGTGTGTATTCAGTCATGTCTGACTCTTTGGGACCCCATGTGCTGTAGCTCACCAGGCTCCTCTGTCCATCATTTTTCCAGGCAAGAATAGTGGAGTGGGTCACCATTTCCTTCTCCTGGAATCCTCCTGACTCTGGGATAGAACCTGTATCTCTTGTGTCTCCTGCATTGGCAGGCAGATTCCTTACCACTGAGCCACCTAGGGTACTTAATGTGTAGAGTGAATAGAGGTCATTGCTTAGTATTCCAGCATGTGCAAATCACTGAGAAATTTCTTCAGCTATTAATATTTTCTAAACATAAATGAATTCTGAAATTTAACTCAAATCTTGTTCTCACCTACAAGCATTATACATATAATGATAACTACTTATTCAAAGTCTTCATTTTATTATTTCAAAGGCATATTTAATACAGTATGTCGAGGAGAGAATTTATGACCATACTTCTATGTTCAATCTACAGTTTTATCACCATTTCAATGACTATCACATTATTCTTTTAAGTTGCTGATTAAAAATATTTTCTCTCTCTATATATATATATAATGAGTCTTCCATTAATTCTCTGCATATTCTTAACCTTCTGCTTGAATTGCTGCTGCTACTCCCACCATCCTTGTTCATTAAAACTTATTACCCTATATTTTCAATTCATCCTTTAGAGTTTTTCCTAATGTTTCTTATATTAAACACTAGTTTCTCTGAGCTTCTAGTTTGGTTTATTTTGTTCTCTACATTACATCCTTACAGAGGTATCAATGTTCTACTAATAACCTTATAACAAAGAGTACTGAAACTTTAATGTGCTACTAATTGATATTTGTATTTCTTTCTTGTCTAACATTCCTGAAATCAAAAGCAACTTATCTTCCACTTACCAGTATATTATCAAAATCTAGCAATAAACCAATAAATATTTGCTGAGTATGTGAATTAATGAATAATAGTATTTATTGAAATGGGGAAAGACTAATAAACTTTTACCATCAGAAAATGTCTGACAGTTGGAGAAGTAGGATTAGTAAAATGGGCCAATATTAAAGTTTTTATTCTTCAAAAGTCAATGATATCTATCCATATTGAAGATATCACACAGGCTACTGTCTATAAGCACTGTCTGTGTAAAAAAAAAATGTTTGTGCTGAAGATATGAATCTAGGAGTTATCTTTTTACACATAAATGTAGTGCTTAGGGATGTGATGCAGTGTGTCTGGACAAGCTAATAACAGTATGTAGCAGGAAAAACTTTAGGTCTTTATGTAAGCACTGAAGCATTTTAATTTTCATATGTTGATATAGTAACCTTGCCTTTAAAGGTAGTGTGCATGTGATTGGTGGTATGAGGGAAGAAATTCAAATCTTGAAAGCAGACCATCTGTAAAATAATCAAATTTTTATTAAAAACTAAAGGATAGCTTTTTCTGTATATAAATTATTCTTCAGTTTTAATATAACAAAGAGCTATAAGAATTTTGATAGCAAAGATAGAAAATCCATGAAATTCAGAAACACAGAAAATCCACTGCACATATGAAGTTTTTCTTGTTGTTTGTTTGTTTGTTTTCTTATTAATCCGCAAGAGTTTTTAACAATATCTACTGCATGTAAATAAAGTAGCCAGTACCAAGTGCCTATAATATTTATGTCATGAATTGTGTTCACACCTACTCTTGTGTGCCTATTTTGATATTCTAATTTAGAAAGGCTGTGTCAGTAGTCTACCTCCAAATCTCACTGATACATGTAAGCATATAGACAAACATGGAATGATGTAATATTGTACATGAATTACCTTTAACTCTAATGCATGCGTGCTAAGTCTCTTCAGTCATGTTTTTTCTGTGTGACCCTATGGACTATAGCCTGCCAGGCTCCTCTGTCCATGAGCTTCTCCAGAGAAGAATAATGGAGTGCACTGCCATGCCCTCCTCCAGGGGGTCTTCCTGACCCAGGGATCAAACCTGTCTCTTGGGTCTTCTGCATTGGCTTCCTTCACCTAGGAAGCCCTTATAAAAGCTAAATAACAAAGTATTAAGAATAATTATAATCACACACTAGTATTCTTGCCTGGAGAATCCTATGGACAGAGGAGCCTGGTGGACTACAGTCCATAGGGTTGTACAGAGTCAGACATGACTGAAGTAACTTAGCACACACACGCACACAACCACAGAAATGTGCTAATGGATAAACAACATGAAAAGTAAACTCTGAAAAAAATGTTTGGGAGACAGCTAAAAATATAGAGTTGTCATCAGCTTAAAATAGACTGCTACAACTCTCAGAGGTTCAACGCAAGCCTCATGGTAACCACAAGGATAAACTTCATCATAGACAATATATAAAGAGAAAAGTAAAAAATACCACAACAAGAAATTGCAAAACCACAAAGAGACAGCCAGAGAAGAGAGAAAAAAAGAAGTAAAAAACAAAAAATTGAATTTTATTCATAAAAATGAATAAAATAAGAATAGAAAGCTCTTATTAATAATTACTTTTAATCTAAACGGATGAAACATCAATAAAAGGATGTAGAGTGGGAGTGATATCAGCAATGTGGCTGAATAATGTTTCCCTCATCATTTCCCCCCTCCCTCAGCAACAACAATTTGGTGTTCATTCATGGACAAAAGTACCTTTGTGGGATCCAACACCATATGCCAATAGGCCCAGGAAGGAATTGACCCACCTGTGTACTAGGTAATGGGCATAAAACCTTTCACTTGGCCATGAATAGGCTTCAGGTCCTCTCAGCATTAGTCTGGAAGCTCCTGGACAAAGCTTTCTTCGATACATGTGGTGTTCCTTGTGAAAGTCCAGGTTCTCAGTATACAACTTCCAACACAGCACTGAAGCAAGTAAAAACAGGAAACACTGCCACAACAACAAAAACGTGTTTGGACACACTGAAGAGGATAAAACAAATAATTTGCATTTATCCATGTCATCTTTTCCCAGCTCAGTGCTAAGGGAGATCTTCTTGGCCTGCTATTCCTCCTACAGGGGAGAAGGAGAGCATGTAAGTGAGCACCTGGCTTTCCAAGCTGTGTGGGACACTGTCAAAGAAGCCTATTTCTTTCTTGCCTTATTAAGAGTACTGAGTTGCAAGATGAATGTTAGGAAGGTGGAAAGATACTAGGAGAGAGTGGCAGATAGGACACTCTGGGGACATTCAAGAAATATGGATCCTACTAACTACCACATGGACTCCATCAAGACTGGCCACAAGCTGCTGGAAATGCCTCACTTGTGGGACCCTCAAAATGGCTTATAAGCACACCCAGTATTCTGAACACTTCATCCAGACACACTTCACCTTAAGTCTGACTATGTTTGTTCAAAATGGTGAGCTTCGTCTGTTGAATTGTGAGCATACACAGAAAACTGACTTAAATCTGTGGGTCAAGGAGAGATCATAAATTGAAATTTAACTCCACTCTTGATAAAGCAAAAAAAAAAAAAAAAAGCTGTCAACACCCTACCTTGTACTTTGTAGTATCAAGAGAAAGTATACAAGCTTATGAATTCTGCCATAAATGTGGGGAAGGCATACCCATTAGAGGTCTTTGAAAGACTTAGAATTACTAGCAAGGTTGATAAAAGTTATGTCTCTCCCACAGTTCATTAATAAAGGCTGGAAGAAGTGATTGCTAGTGTAACTATTAAGACAGCAATATAAGTCTTCAAGGATGACTTCCCTATGATGTGGTAGATAAGAATCTGCTTGCCAGTGCAAGGGCATGGATTCAATCCCTGGCCCAGGAAGATTCTACGTGCTGCAGAGAAGCTAAGACCATGAAGCACAACTCTTGAGCCCACTCTCTAGAGTCTGAGAGCCACAGCTACTGAGCCTACATGCTGCAACTACTGAGGCCTGGGCACCTAGATCCCATGCTCTATAACAAGAGAAGCCACTTCAGTGAGAAGCTCAAACATCACAGTGAAGAGTAGAAGAATAGCCCTCACTCACCACAACTAGAGAAAACCCATGCTAAGCAATGAAGAATCAGTGCAGCCAAAAATTAAAAAAAAAAAAAAAGACTTCAAGGAGTCACGAAGAGTCAAGAAAACATAACACAGCTAAAGTATCACAATAATCTTTCAGTAACCAACCCCCAAAATATGGAGACATGCCATTTACTCAAGATTCAAAGTGACGGTTTAAGGAAGCTCAGTGAGCTACAAAAAGAAATAAAAGAAAAACACAGAAAGGTAATTAAACAAAGTCAATAAAAATTCCAGAAATAAAATGAGAAGTTTAACAAAAAAAAAATAGAAATCATAAAAATGAATGAAACAAATTCTGGGGAAAATATAATGAATTAAATGAAAAATTTCAATAGAGAACATCAGTGTAAAAAATAGATCAAGAAGAAAGAAGTTGTGAATGAAAAGATAAGAATTTTGTAACTATCCAGTCAGAGGAAAGCAAACATAAAATAATGAAAAAGAGTGAATAAAGTCTGTGTGATCTAGGGGATACCATTAAAAAAGCAGGCAGTAAATTTTTGGAAAAGAGAGGGAAAGGGATCTAAAACTTATTTAAAGAAATGACGTCTGAAAATTTTTCACGGTGAGATTTGAATATCTGAGTTTATGAAGCTCACAGGTCATCAAATAAACTCAAGGATATATTCTCCAAGACATATTACAATAAAACTGTTAAAAAGTAAAGACTTCTGGAAACTTAAATGCAGTAAGAAAAAAGAAGCTTATAACTTACAAGGGAACTCTTAAAAGACCATTGGTAAATTTCTCAGCAGGAAACTTACAGGCCAGAAAAGAGTGAAATAACATTCAAACTGCTGAAACAATAACAACAACTCAATATGTGTACCCTGTCTGGCAAAGAAAATATACAACATTTTGGTTAATGTAAAAACATAATCAAATTTAAAAAAACTATAACTGCAATAGAGTATTGTGCTAGCCACTTATCTCTGGTATAAAGGCTAAAGAAAAAAATATCAAAAATATAAGCAACTGAAAACTGTTAAAGAATCCAAATGTATAAAATAAAGTGACATCAAAAACATAAAAGGGTAGTTTTTTGTCTTTGGTCAAAGTTAAGTTGTTATCAGCATAAAATAGATTGTTAATTTTTATAATGTTTTATATAAGCTTCCTGGGGCTGGTAAATTAGAAAAACTCAGCAGTGGTCACAGGACAAGAAAAAGTCTGTTTCATTCCAGTCCCAAAGAAGGGCAATGCCAAAGAGTGTTCAAACTACTGTACAACTGCACTCATTTCACATGCTATCAAGGTAATGCTAAAAATCCTTCAGTCCAGGCTTCAGCAGTACATGAACTGAGAGCTAGAGGATTTGCAAGGAGCAGCAGAGGAATGAGAGAGCAAGTCACAAAATCCACTGAATCCTAGAAAAAGCAAGGAGTTCCAGAAAACACTGTGTTTCTGCTTTATTGACTATGCTAAAGCCTTTGACTGTGTGGGTCACAATAAACTGTGGAAAATTCTTCATGAAATGGGAAAACCAGACCACCTTTCCTGCCTCTTGAGAAACCTGTGTGCAGGTCAAGAAGCAACACTTAGAACCGGCCATGAAACAATGGACTGGTTTCAAATTGGGAAAGGATTACGTCAAGGTTTTATATTGTAACCCTGCTTATATAACTTATTTGCAGAGTAAATCATGTAAAATGCCAGGATGAAACTCAAGCTAGAATCAAGATTGCCAAGAGAAATATCAACAACTGCAGATATGCAGATGACATATCTAAAGAGCCTCTTGTTGAAAATGAAAGAGGAGAGTGAAAAATCAGGCTTAAAACTCAGCGTTTAAAAAATAAAGATCATGGCATCTGGTCCCATCATCTCATAGCAAACAGAAGGGAGAAAATAGAAAACAGTGAAAGACTTTATTTTCTTGGGCTCCAAAATCACTGTGGACGGTACTGAAGTGATGAAATTAAAAGTGTTTGCCCTTTGGAAGAAAAGCCGTGACAGGCCTAGGCAGCTATTAAAAAGCATAGACATCAACTTGCCACCAAGTTTCATAAAGTCAAATCTATGTTTTTTTTTTTTTTTCAGCAGTCATGTACAGATGTGAGAGTTGTACCATAAAGAAGGCTGAGTGCTGAAGAACTGATTCTTTCAAACTGTGGTGATGTAGAAGCCTTTTGAGAGTCCCTTGAACAGCAAGCAAATCAAACAAATCAATCATACAAGGAATCAACTCTGAATATTCATTGGGAGGACTGATGCTTAAGTTGAAACTCCAACATGCCACCTAATGTGAAGAGCCCACCCAATGGAAAACACCCTGATGCTGGAAAAGATTGAGGGCAGGAGGAGAACAGGGTGACAGAGGATGAGATGTAAGGGTGGCATCATTGACTCAATGGAAGTGAGTTTGGGCAAACTCCAGGAGACAGTGAAGGACAGGGAAACCATGTGTGCTGCAGTACATGGGGTCACAAAGTGTTAGCCATGACTGAATGACTGAACAGCAACATGGTAACTATGAAGCAAAAGCCTACAGTAGATACACAAAAAATAAAGAGAAATTAACCAAACATACCACCCTGGAAAATCATCAAGTGATGAAAGAATGCAGCAAGAAAGGGAGAATGTTACAAAAATTATACAAAACAGCCAGAAAACAATGACTAAGATTATTAAGTTAGTATTAATAATTACTCTTAATGTAGATGGAATAGATGGAGTAAATGCTCCAGTCAAAATTTATAGCATAGCTGGGTAGATAAAACTGTAAGACCCAACTATAGAGAGTTCCCTGGTGGTTCAGTGGTTAAGAATCCATCTTCCAATGCAGAGGACACAGTTTTGATTCCTGGTTTGGGAACAGAGATCCCACAAGCCATGGGGTGTCTATGATCAAGCACTGCAACTACTGAGCTAAACAAACAAACAAACAAACAAAAAAACCAGAAAAGACAACTATACTCCTATTTCACTTTTCAAAATATTTTGAAATATTCACTTTACAAACATTATCTATTATATAATTTATTGATACTTCAACATACTATTGAATAAAAAACTACAACTTGTATTTATATTTATACATGCTATTTCATTTGCAAAACCATGCTAAAAATTCAGAGCTATTGTACATTTAAATATAGAAAAAAA
>SJYC01032236.1:0-13894 GCA_006408675.1 Madoqua kirkii | reverse complement strand
GCCATATAAGCAACTCTTACTGTAGCTGTTCAGTCTCCAAGTTGAGACCCATGGACTGAAGCACACCAGGCTTCCCTGTCCCTCACTACCTTCTGGAGTTTGCTCAAATTTATGTTCATTGAGTTGGTGATGCCATACAACCATCTAATCTTATGTCACTCCTTTCTCCTCCTGCCCTCATTTTTTTCCAGCATCAGGATCTTTTCCAATGAGTCAGGTCTTCACATCAGGTGGCCAGAGTATTGGAGCTTCAGCTTCAGCATCAATCCTTCCAATGAATATTCAGGGTTGACTTCCTTTAGGATTATTTGATTTGATCTTTTTGCTATCCAAGGGACTCTCCAGGACCACAGTTGAAAAGCACCAATTCTTCGGTGCTCTGCCTTTCTTATGGTCCAACTCTTATAGCCATGCATGCAAGTTAATAATCAGAACTTTACCAAACCTGAGCAGAATACTAGTGTATAACATGTATAAGGAGCACACAGAAGAAGAAAAAAGTTTTAAAAGATAAAGTCCATTTGTTATGTATATGGGTGTAATTCATAGTGTGCCAAACCCTGGTCTTTTGGCAATTTATCTTGTGAGACAAATGTCTTTTTTCTTTGTGATTCAAGTGTATCTTAGTTGTGAATTTTCTATTGGAATTATATCAATAAATGTCTTTTCTCACTTCAGGTTGTTCATTTTGCCCCCTTACATGCACCCTTTATGAATACACTACAGTTATATTCATCTTTCTATCATCCATACATAAACAATTATGTAAACATATATGTAATTCTGTTTATAAAAATTTTTAAACTCTACCTTTACTTTTTTGTCCTAGCTTTCTCAAGCTAGTAATCTGTCCTTAATGTTTTGGACACTATTTTTCTTTTTAATTGTTTAGAATGTGATAACAGTTTTCTGTTGTAGTTTCTCTTGTTTTTTCTAATCTATAACATCAACTTCAGATACTATGATAGCTCATCCTTGAGGTTTTATATCTCATTTGAGCTTTTGCAAAACTTTGCGGGGGGGGGCAACATTTTTTTATCTGCCATTTTTTGGTTTCTATTTCTTTCTTCTTATATTCTTATAGTTTTTTAATGGCTTGTGCCAATCACTTTTTAACTATAAAACATTGTTTAATGACATGAGTTCTTTTCTAAACAGCTGTTTGCAGGAAATATGTGTGGAAATGTGGAGAGGTAGTATTCAAGGCAGAAAATTTAGTGTGTGCAAATGATTTATTTTAGCTCCTTGTTTTCTCCAGGCTAAGAGGTTTGCCAACTGCAAAGATGTTCCCGGTTATTCCCTAAACAACAGACTCATAGGCATTTATATATTTCTTCATTTACCTCCATTATCCTGGACTTGTCTATGTTGTATCAGAAAGGAGTTCATGGAAACTGTTTAACATCAGCCTTTACAAGTAACTGCTCTTATTTTAAAGGTTGCCTATTTATTATCTCTCTTAGTGAGTGCCACTTACTTTGGAGAAATATTCTCCTTGGCCTTAGTTTGAGAATAGATCCTGAAATCATCCTCCTTAGGCACCTTTCCCAGACCTTACTGGGCATCAGTTGCATTATGTAGCCCTCCCTCAGGTATAGTGGTGTGGGGTCTCCTGCTTATGCTCAAGGTCAAGTTTTCATTTCCTTTTCTGGTTGCCATTGCAGCATTTATTTGATTTATTTGATACAAAAGAGTCATGGCTTCTGACCCATTTATAACATAAAATATTTTTTAATGTTTATCACAAGGCTCATACTTAAAATATTAATGCTTATTACACTGCACTGAGGTGCCTATCAGTATGTTACCAGAGTTAGCATATGTTACAGGGCAATTTTATACAGTATTCAAATTATTTTTTTATGTGCTACAGGAACCCTGGTGTAGTTAAAAAGAAGGTCATATTTGTTCTAATTTTATTGACTTTGAGACATCATTTTTTAAACTGTAAAATTTAGAGGCTTTTATAATATTTGCTGCATCTTAAACTTTATGCTGTTAGATGGTTGTATAGATGTTTTGTTGATTATTAAGTCTTTGATAAAGAAAGTGATCTCATTTACTTCACTCTTGCATAACTATGCCATCTGCTTTAAAATGATACACTTCAGTGAGGGCTCTGAGGAATCCATGGAGATAAAAATATAAATTGACCATATAATACACATCTTCACCGTAGCTTCATTTGAAAATCTAATAAAAGCTAAAGATATTCTACCAACAGGTGAAATTAAAAGTATAAATCACATGTACAAAAATATTTCACTTTTGAATTCACAGGATTTGCTAACTTCCTGAATACTAACCATAGGCAAAAAATTCTTTTATCCAAGATTAAGATCTTTAAAATAAAGTGTAAAGCATATAAATACATTCAAAATGAAGTATCTTTGTTAGCAACCTTGGAATTTAAAAATTGACATCTTATTTAACTCTGGTTTTATGGCTGAAATTAAGTGGAATTCGCCCTGTATATCTATTTCCATATGAGGCTTTCAACTAAATTAATTGGTCTTGCCTTACTTTTAATAAGGTGAAATAATTTTAAATGTCAGACAATGTCGTTTTTGATAGTTACCATAAAATGAGGCAGTTGCTAAGCAATCTACATTTTTGGCAAAATATCTGTGTTAAAACCACTAGTAAATATCAAGGAGAAAAATTTTGTCTAGATACAATAGAGAATTAAGTTTGAGAAAACAAAGAAGTCAGGAATACAATTGTGCTTAAACACTTGAAGTGACTGTATCCTATTTTACTTCAATCTGCTCTTTTACTTTCTTAATGTTCATGTTCATGTAACTCCAATTTCTGCAAAAGTAATATCAGTGAAGTATAGAATACTTAATAATACAGCTAAGTCAAAGAGAATTAAAAATACACAGACATATTCATACAATCAAGCCTCCAGATACAGTTTTAGTAAAAAAAAATACATATGTATACAATTCATATATATATGAATATATGCACTAAACAGGATTATACTGCATATGCTGTGTGTAACAGGCTTTGTTTACTTAATAGCACATCATAAACATCTTTCTATTTAAATTAATATTCACCTACTTTCATGATTTTTTTTTTTACTATTATAAATAGTTCTGAGACAAACTGTCCTCACAATAAAATTTTGGCCCATAACCTTAACTATTTCACTAGGATAAATTCCTACTTGTGGAATTGCTGGCTACATGTTGTTTTAAGGCTTTTGATAGGTGTTCCCAAATCATTTTCTGAAGAGGCTGTGACAATTCATAACCTCATCAGCATATGTGCAAATACTCATCTCCCTACACTTTCTCCAAAACTGAAATTATAATCACTCAAATATTTGACAATTTTATAAAATAAAAATGTTAACCTGTTGTTTTCATTTTGCATTTAATTTCTAAAACCTTAGCTGCTTATGTTTATCAGCAATTTGTATTTTTTGCTGATTATTATCCTTTGCCCCTTTTCTTTTAAAACATTTATTCATTTGTAAGAGCTCTTTACATATTAACTTTAACCTTTCTTCATTAATGCTACATTTTATTCTTAGTTGCATTTGCCAACTAAGGGTGCTTTTTGATAAACAGATATTTTAAATCACTGGAATGGTCAAGGTTTGAAATGGTGAAGAATGGGGAAGAATGTGAAGAATGGGAACAAGATGTATCCAAAAGCAAATAGAAAGAATGATGCAATATTAGGCTCAGCAAAGGCTGGATTCCATGAATTTCTAATTGTTTCAATCTTCAAAGTTTTAATAGCATTTGGTTTCTTGAGTGCAGAGAAAGAAAGGGGAGAAAGAAGGATTCACTTAAGAGTTGAAATTTTGCCTGTTGGTTTAGTCAGAAATGAGACACAGGAATAAGGGAATTATGTGTATTAGCAAGGGTGTTGCTGAAATGATGGATCACATGAATGAGGCAACTGATAAGCTGGGAGAAACTAGGAGAGGTTAGGGGATATTATATTCACCTTTGAGAAATGAAATATTTCCTCCCATAAAGCACTAAATTCTTTAACTTGGAGTGGTTTTCTTTAATTAACAATCATCTTCTGATGTTAAGACTACCTGCCCCTTGTTGCAAAACTTCTATATAACTTGGCTCCTCCCTCACCTCCTGGGAGCAGTTCTCTCAGGGTCACTTGAAATGCTGTCTTCCAGGCTTGAAATCCCCCAAATTTCTACTGAATAAAATATTACTCTCAATTTTTATTAATAGGTTGTGAATATTTTTAAGTCAATACTTAAATATTTTAAATGTTTTAATTCATTTCCTTTATAGTCAGGCAGTGTTCTAGATCACACTTGGAATGCATTTTATTTTAGCTACTCTACTTTCCATTTCCTTGCATTCTCTTTTTTACCTCAGCCCATACTTAAAAGAAAAATTATTTTCCTGTATGCTAAGCAATATTTAATTCCAGAATATGGAGTGGGAAGGAAAAAAGTTTGGAGGAGGAACAAAAACAGGGCCACGTACCCTTTCACCTTAAGATCATAAGACACATGGTAAACCAGGGCATTCAATGAGTTACCACATTCAATGATCACAACTCAGGGTTATGCTGGCCAAAATGGAAATCTGCCAGGTACTTCCTGTGCGGAGAACAGTTTCAAAGTCCAATAGCCTGTTTATTCTCACCAGAGATATTTTCTTACAACAGCTTACTTCCAAGTGTCATCTGAGACCTTGGAAACTTCAGACCCTCCCTGCCATACCCCATTTCATTTTGGGGTGTCTTCACTATAGAGTTGATGAGACCATCATTCAATTGCCTGTGAAAACATGACACCATAGTTTCAAACATCTCTTTTCCAGCTCCAGTGTCCTTTCTCCCCAGAATAGCCTAGAAGAAAGAGCAGAACTGAGATTCCTTTGATGTGTGGGTACACAGGTAAGGAGGCTCCTGGCACTAGAACTTCCTTTTGATACTGAGCAGGGTCCTGTGGGTCTCCTGGGCACAAAGCCTTTCTATGTCCCCCATTTCTTTGATTACAGAAAATAGCCTTCATTCAGCCTCCATGACCTTTGCTGAGTTCCAACAAGTAGATTCTAGCAGTTTTTGTTAGGGAAGGGAGAGAATGCAACACCAGGAAGAAAGTCAAGAGAAATAAGTTATTCAGCCTTGAGGCACAGTCCTGGTTCCCTATCAACAGATACACACAATATCTTTGAGCTGTTTTTCAGATACTGAAACCCCTGTCCAAGCAGGAGAAATTAACAGTTAATGATGGCATGCTGACCACAAGTATGTAGACCCAGACTAATTGGAACGTGAACGTTTGTGATGCTGCATCCTACTTACCATCAACCTATCAGAAGAATGCCCATGAGCTGATTATGCCCTCTTTGAACAATTACTGTAAACTTTCTATCTTCTCCAAGTGGGGACACATAGTATTTTTTTGAGGCAGGAGTCCACTGTGTCCCCCTTTGCCTGGCAAAGTAATAAAGCTATCTTTTTTACTTCACCTAAAACTCTCTGAGATTCGATTTGGCATCAGTTTATAGAGAAGCTGAGCTTTTGCCATCACTTTGGGAGGTGAGGAGCTGACTGATGACCTGAGCCTTTGCTCATCTGAGAAGGAGAAACCCTGGACTCAATACATGTGAAGATGACACGCTGCATCTTGCCAAACACTAAGGAGCCAGCCAAGCTCCTGAGAATTCTTCCATTCTAAAATCAGACTGCACACCATCCAAGATGCTCTCTCAGCAAGAAGCCATGAACTTCCTTTATCCTCAATCCTGGCTCAGATTTGACATTGTAAATAGGAGAGTCAAGTTTTGTATCTGAACTCTGAGGTCATCACATGTCAACCCTGACTAGAGAACTAGAAAATAAAATCAGGCTCTCAAAGGAAATCTATTCAGAACCTCAGTCCCTTCCTTTTTATACAAGAGAGACATTAAGATAAAGAAAGGTCAATTACCAAAGCTTAAAAACTCACTCCAGCAGCAGAAATTAATTTGGTCATTCAAATTATTGAGCATTTTCATGTTTTTTTAAAATTTTTCAGCTTTTGAGGTTATATTTTCATGTATTTTCAAATGACTCCTTTTATATGTACAGCACCTGTTCTCAAGAAATGATCTTGAGGAAGTCAGCCAGCTTCCTAAAAGAAAACAACCTGGAATCAAGGAAGATTAGACTCTCCCAGAGTCTAATATTAGACTCTCCCAGACTCATACTTTTTGTTTCCATGTCTCCCAGAGAGTTACCAAACTTCTCCACATAGCCCCCCAAACATAGACCACACATACACACACACACCCTAAGCAGGGCTGAAAACCACTGCTTAGAAAAAAATCAGGCTGAGGATACTCCTTTCTGGCCTTTCATATTGGAGTTAAATGCTTAATGACAGAAGCCAGCAGCAGCCCCAGGCGACTTCATTCACTCACTAAGCCCAAAAGGAAACCAAACATTATATAAAGCTCTTAGAACTCCTCCCATTTGCCAAAGTAGAGAAAACTTAACTTCAAACCAGAAGATTTTCCATTCAGAACTCAGTAACACAGAGCCCCTCTGTTAAGTCTGCATACCATTTTTCTCCTGAGTAAAAGGCCAGAGATGGCCACTCAGGAAATGATTCTGCCCAGCCCAAGGCCTGGCCCAGCTGAGACTGGACAACTACCTGCGACAAAGGAATAGGCCGCTAGGATATTGCTGAGCAAAGCCATGTCCATGCGCTCGGGGATCACCAGTTCCGTGTGGTGGCAGAAGGGCAGCCTCGATGTGACATCCAGAGACGGCCTCCTGGAGATGCTTTAGCTGGATCAAGGTGGCCACCCTCCCTCTCTTCTCTTCTGTTTGGGAACACAAAGTGAGTGATGAGAACACGTACTGATTTCCTGAAGCTGTGTTCCAGGTAGCCTGGGCTCAAGAACAAAAGTCAGTCCAATTTCCCAGCCAGGGGGCTGCAAAGACCTGAGGTCTTATTCCCTTTGCTATAACAGCTTCTTGGCTTTCAAAGAAGCAGTAACTCCTTAAGTCATTTTTTTCCTGGCCTTTCTCCTTTCTTTTCCCTGCATGCATGCGTGCTAAATCGCTTCAGTCATGTCTGACTCACTTCGACCCTATGGACTATAGCCTACCAGGCTCATCTATTCATGGGCTCCTCCAGGCAAGAGTACTGGAGTGGATTGCCATGCCCTCCTCCAGGGGATCTTCCTGACCCAGGGATCAAACCCATGTTTCCTGCATTGGCAGGTGGGTTCTTTTCTGCTAGCACCACCTGAGAAGCCCTTATCTTCCCCATCTCTTTCCAATTTCCCATTTTAACATTTCTCCCTCATCTTTCTGTGATATGTTTCATTTCGTTCTCCCTGGTTTGTCCATGAGGTACAGTCCATTGTCATTTTAGTCACTGCATTTTAACCCCAAGCCACAGCCTGACCTTCGCTTGGCTCTGCTTTCCCCTGTACTGGTGGCACTCGGGTGCTTTGATCAGTTTGCCTCATCCCACATATCACCAGATGTGCATCCTTGGAAATGGGTCAGAGCTGGCTATTTTAGAACTGCTAAAGTGGTTCCAGTTCTAAAATGCCCCCAAGAAGCTGAGAGCTCAAACATGCACCTGGCTCCATGACTCCACTGTGACAGTGGTGGGCCAACGAAACACACATGCAGTGCTATGAACTACCCATCAGAGGACCTGTATCACTGGGCTTCCAAACAGGAACTTGGGATCTCAGTATCAGTGGCTCAGCCTCTGGCTGGGGGAACACATTCTTTCCCCAGCTGCTACCATTACTCAGACCCAACATTATCATTACCCAGTTGATTCAATGAAGCCCTGGAAGACAGCTGAAAATTTCAAGTGCAAAGATTTTAATGATTCCTATTCAACGCCACTCTCCAGCTGAAAACAGGAAACTGAGTCACAGGGTTTGGAGGGATGTCAGGTTGGGGAAAGTAGTGAAGTGAAGTGAAAGTCACTCAGTCATGTCTGACTCCTTGCAACCCCATAGACTACACAGTCCATGGAATTCTCCAGGCCAGAATACTTCTCCAGGGGATCTTCCCAACCCAGGGATTGAACCCAGGTCTCCTGCATTGCAGGCAGATTCTTTACCAGCTGAGCCACAAGGAAAGCCCTGAGGAAAGTAAGAGAAGCAGAAAACTCCAGTCCTTGCAGAAGAAGCAGGTTCTCAGATGGGTCACAGACACTGGTAACATGGATCACATTTAGAGAGCTTGGAGAACCACAGTTCCATAGGTGGGTGGAATGGGTCACAACAGATAAGGCAACTCTCACTTTGATGAATTCCAGTGGGCTTATGGAAGACTAAAGCAAGGAAAGACAGACCAACCCACAGAGAGAAACCAACATAAGGTCCTTGGAGCAGCCAGAGGCCTAGAGAGAAGCAGGATGATGAGTGGGAGCTAGGGGGCTCTTAGAGGGGGCTAGATGCTGCTTAGGGACCCCTGTATCTCTGAGCCCCCAATGCCATTTGAGTTCCTAAATGGTGACAATAGATGATATAGGTGAAGACTTGGAACCACCATACTAAGTTCCGAGACTGATCTCTGAACTGAAGGTCTGAAGACTTCAGGACCTAGGAAGAAAGTGAAGTCAGTGAAAAATGGAGTATGTGGTGGGACAAAGCTGTTTCAGGTCCATTCCCTCATTTCTATCCTCATCAAGAGTTACTACAGTGCATTTCATTTCTGTGAGTTTTCTAATAGCCTCCTAACATGCTTCTGCCAATAACTCTTCCTATTCAACCTAGCACCCACTCTCCTCCCCAACAAGATTATCTTTATATATAAAGTACAAATTTGATCATTTCACTCCATAGTCCAACCCTTCAACTAATCCTCATTAAACTTAACAACACATATCTACTTTCACAATATATGGCCTCTATTTTAGCTGCTAATTCATCTCCTAATCAAGTCTACACTCTTACACGTATACATAGAGATAGAAATATGCCTAATACTTCAAAAATACCAAATTACTTTCAGTTCCCCAAATAGACTAGGCTGTTTTATCTTTTCATGCTTTTCGTTATACCCTTCCTTTTGCCTAAAAGCCCCTCCTCCTTTTATCTGTCTGGCTAATGTTTCCTTTAAGAAATAATTCAAAAGTTCTATGATAGTCTCAAAATCTTAAAGACTTCCCTTTTTAAGAAATTGAAAAATACATACTAAAATTCATATGGAATATCAAGCAATCCAAATAACTAAAGCAGTCTTAAACAAAAAAAGCTGGAAGCCTCACCCTTCCTGATTTCAAAACATATTACAAAGCCACAGTAACCCAAACAATATAGTACTTGCATGAAGACAGACATATAGATAAATGGAATAAAATAGAGAGCCAAGAAATAAAACCTTGTATGTATGGTTGGATTATTTTCAACAAAGGAGCAAAGACCATACAACTTGAATAGAATAGTCTTGTTGAGAAAACTGGACGTCTACCTGTGAAAGAATGAAGTTAAACTCTTACCTTATACCATACTAAAAGAATTTAACTAAAAATGGCTAAAAGACCTAAATGGAAGAGCTAAAATTACAAAGCTCCTAGAAGAAAACATAGAGGAAATTTCCATGACACAGGATTTGGCAATGATTTCTTGAACTTTATATCAAAAGCACAGGCAACAAAATAAAAGTAGATAAGCTGGACTACATCAAAACTTAAAACTTCTGTACATCAAAGGATACATTCAAAAGAGTGAAAGGCAATCCACGGAATGGGAGAAAATATTTGCAAATCATATATCTGATGAAGGGTTAATATCTAGATTACATACAGAACTCCTACAAATCAATAACAACAACAAAAAACAAACAATCTGATTTAAAAATGTGCTAAGAGCTTGAATACCCCTTTCTCTAAAGAAGATTTATGAATGACCAATAAGCACATAAAAATGTGCTCAACATTACTAAGGAGATGCAAAACAAAACACAGTGAGATACCTCCCCACATCCATTAGGATGTGAAAGTGAAGTCACTCAGTCATATCAACTCTTTTGCGACCCTGTGGACTATAGCCCACCAGGCTCCTCCATCCATGGGATTCTCCATTAGGAGGGCTACTATTTAAAAAAAAAAGAAAAAGAACAGAAAAGATCAAGTATTTGAGGCGATTTGAGAGGAACACTTGTACTCTTGGTGGGAAGGTAAAATTGTGAAGGCACTATGGAAAATAGTATGGAAGTTTTCTCAAAAAAAAAATTAAAAATATGATTCAGCAATTCATCTCTGGGTCTACAACCCAAAGAACGGAAAACAGATATTTGTTCATCAATTATGAAGCACTATTACAGGTGGCTCAGAGGTTAAAGCATCTGCTTGCAATGCAGGAGACATGGTTTGATTCCTGGGTCAGGAATATCCCCTGGAGAAGGAAATGGCAACCCACTCCAGTATTCTTGCTTGGAGAACCCCATGGACGGAGGGGACTGGTGGGCTATAATCCACGGGGTCACAGAGTCAGACACGACTGAGTGACTTCACTTTCACTTTCACTTTCTATTCATGCAAAGATGGGCTCGATAAAGACAGAAATGGTATGGACCTAACAGAAGCAGAAGATATTACGAAGAGGTGGCAAGAATATAAGAAGAACTGTACAAAAAAGATCTTCATGACCCAGATAATCATGATGATGTGATCACTCATCTAGAGCCAGATATCTTGGAATGTGAAGTCAAGTGGGCCTTAGAAAGCATCACTACAAACAAAGCTAGTGGAGGTGATGGAATTCCAGTGGAGCTATTTCAAATCCTAAAGGATGATGCTGTGCAAGTGCTGCACTCAATATGCCTGCAAATTTGGAAAACTCAGCAGTGGCCACAGGACTGGAAAAGGTCAGTTTTCATTCCAATCCCAAAGAAAGGCAATGCCAAAGAATGCTCAGACTACTGCACAATTGCACTCATCTCACAGGCTAGTAAAGTAATGCTCAAAATTCTCCAAGCCAGGTTTTAGCAATATATGAACTGTGAACGTTCAAGCTGGTTTTAGAAAAGGCAGAGGAACCAGAGATCCAATTGCCAACATCTGCTGGATCATGGAAAAAGCAAGAGAGTTCCAGAAAAACATCTATTTCTGCTTTATTGACTATGCCAAAGCCTTTGACTGTGTGAATCACAATAAACTGTGGAAAATTCTGAAAGAGATGGGAATACCAGACCCCCTGACCTGCCTCTTGAGAAATCTGTATGCAGGTCAGGAAGCAACAGTTAGAACTGGACATGGAACAACAGACTGGTTCCAAATATAATTGCACTCATCTCACATGCTAGTAAAGTGATGCTCAAAATTCCACAAGTCAGGCTTCAGCAATACGTGAACTGTGAACTCCCTGATGTTCAAGCTGGTTTTAGAAAAGGCAGAGGAACCATAGATCAAATTGCCAGCATCCTCTGGGTCATGGAAAAAGCAAGAGAGTTCCAGAAAAACATCTATTTCTGCTTTATTGACTATGCCAAAGCCTTTGACTGTGGGGATCACAAGAAACTGCGCAAAATTCTGAAAGAGATGGGAATACCAGACCACCTGACCTGCCTCTTGAGAAATCTGTATGCAGGTCAAGAAGAAACAGTTAGAACTGGACATGGAACAACAGACTGGTTCCAAATAGAAAGAGGAGTGCATCAAGGCTGTATATTGTCACTCTGCTTATTTAACTTATATTCAATGCTGGATACAGAACATCAAAATATGGCAACTGCGATAGTGACAAAAGATCCTTCTGGCAAAAGTCATCAATGAATGCAAAAACCAGCCATCAAAAATGTGATGAAAAGTAATTTTTTTACAAAGTCTGAATTTATTTCCTGAAGGTATTATTGGTGAAAAATGGTAAAGGAGCTGCTTTACAGTGGAAAATCTTGAGACACTAACTTATCCAAGAGATAAAAGTTAACATCACCAATAACGAGATGTCGGATGTCTCATAATGTGTTGTACTGAGAACACAGCAGCAGTTCTGTGATATTCCAGCCAAAAACAGATTATCAGAATCTAATGATGAAGAAACATAAGATAAAGCCAAGCTAAGGAGTATCCTACAAAATAACAAAACTCTCCCCCAAAATCAGTTCAGTTCAGTTCAGTTCAGTTCATTTCAGTTCAGTCATTCAATTGTGTTCAACTCTGCGATTAATGTGTTGTACTGAGAACACAGCAGCAGTTCTGTGATATTCCAGCCAAAAACAGATTATCAGAATCTAATGATGAAGAAACATAAGATAAAGCCAAGCTAAGGAGTATCCTACAAAATAACAAAACTCTCCCCCAAAATCAGTTCAGTTCAGTTCAGTTCAGTTCATTTCAGTTCAGTCATTCAATTGTGTTCAACTCTGCGAATCCATGAATCGCAGCACGCCAGGCCTCCCTGTCCATCACCAACTCCCGGAGTTCACTCAAACTCATGTCCATCAAGTCGGTGATGCCATCCAGCCATCTCATCCTCTGTCATCACCTTCTTCTCCTGCCCCCAATCCCTCCCAGCATTAGAGTCTTTTCCAATGAATCAACACTTTGCATGAGGTGGCCAAAGTACTGGAGTTTCAGCTTTAGCATCATTCCTTCCAAAGAACACCCAGGACCAATCTCTTTCAGAATAGACTAGTTGAATTTCCTTGCAGTCCAAGGGAGTCTCAAGAGTCTTCTCCAACACCATAGTTCAAAAGCATCAATTCTTCAATGCTCGGCCTTCATCACAGTCCAACTCTCACATCCATACATGACTACTGAAAAAAACATAGCCTTGACTAGAGGAACCTTAGTCAGCAAAGTAATGCTTTTGAATATGCTGTCTAGGTTGGTCATAACTTTTCTTTCAAGGAGTAAGAGTCTTTTAATTTCATGGCTGCAGTCACCATCTGCAATGATTTTGGAGCCCCCCCACAAATAAAGTCTGGCACTGTTTCCACTGTTTCCCCATCTATTTGCCATGAAGTGATGGAACTGGATACCATGAGCTTTGTTTTCTGAATGTTGAGCTTTAAGCCAAGCTTTTCACTCTCCTGTTTCAGTGTCATCAGAAAGCTTTTTAGTTCCTCTTCACTTTCTGCCATAAATGATGTCATCTGCATATCTGAGGTTATTGATAGTTCTCCCGGCAGTCTTGATTCCAGCTTGTGTTTCTTCCAGTCCAGCATTTCTCATGAATTACTCTGCATCTAAGTTAAATAAGTGGGGTGACAGCCTTGACATACTCCTTTTCCTATCTGGAACCAGTCTGTTGTTACATGTACAGTTCTAACTGTTGCTGTTTTACCTTTCTCTCATAGTAGAATATTTCTTTATTCCCAGTTTATAGGTCTTCTGTTTTCCTTTTTCCTCCTGTCACTATATAAAAGCTTCTGCACTTAACACACTGAGCTATTCTGCATTTCACTCCATAAAACACTCCAATATCATCTCAGTTCAAAAGGTATTGTGTGAGCCCTCAGAGTACAGACATAATTCATCGTCTTTATCCATCAAACACAATCCTTTGGGCCCATCTATCCTTCTCTGTTTTATATCATTGTGATTGTGTTGATTAATTTACCTCACTGAATTCTTCCAAGCGACAGTCCATGGCTCCTTCATGTTCATATTCCTAGCAGTTTACATACTCAGTAAGTAAATGCTGCACTGTATCTGCATCTTTTCATGTGCACCAAATGGGCCACAGGTCTCTCTATACTTGTAGTTCAGTTCCTGTTTACCACTGGAAAAAACATAGCCTTGACTAGATGGACCTTTGGTGGCAAAGTAATCTTTCTGCTTTTGAATATGCTATCTAGGTTGGTCATAACTTTCCTTCCAAGGAGCAAACATCTTTTAACTTCATGGCTGCAGTCACCATCTGCAGTGATTTTGGAGCCCCCCCAAATAAAGTCTGACACTGTTTCCACTGTTTCCCTATCTATTTGCCAT
>SJYC01032232.1:0-12160 GCA_006408675.1 Madoqua kirkii | reverse complement strand
CTTTCTGCCATAAGGCTGGTTTCATTTGCATATCTGAGGTTATTGATATTTCTCCTGGCAATCTTGATCCCAGCTTGTGCTTCATCCAGCCTGGCATTTCTCATGATGTACACTGCATATAAGTTAAATAAGCAGAGTGACAATATACAGCCTTGGCATACTCCTTTTCTGATTTGGAACCAGTCTGTTGTTCCATGTCCAGTTCTAACTGTTGCTTCTTGACCTGCATACAGGTTTCTCAAGAGGCAGGTCTGGTGGTCTGATATTCCCATCTCTTTCCCACAATGTGTTGCAATCCACACACTCAAAGGCTTTGGTGTAGTCAATAAAGCAGAAGTAGATGTTTTTTTCTGAAACTCTCTTGCTCTTTCAATATGTTAAAAGAAATTTATAACTTAATATTTCTATTCAATATTTTTCTAAAATAATTACATATCACTCCAATATAAATCAGTATAATGTCAGTTAAAATGATTATTTTAGAGCAATCAATTGACAATAATAAATTATATACAGTAGCTATTACTTTGAAATGCTATAGGAAACTTCTAAATATTGAGAGCCTTTCTTTCATATTTGATAGCATTGCTTCTGTTGTTTCCCTAATCTAAATATACAAACATACTATTATAGAAGAGGATAAAAACTTTGTGGTCATGTAATTATTGATAAATGGATGTAGTTGTATATGAACTAGATGCTTCCCCAGTGGCTCAGTGGTAAAGAACCCACTTGCAGTGCAGAAGACACAGGAGATACAAGTTCGATCCCTGGAGGATAGCATGGAAACCCACTCCAGTATTGTCAGGAGAATTCCACACACAGAGGAGCCTGGTGGGCTATAGTCCATGGAGTTGCAAACACTTGGACAGGACTGAAGTGACTGAGCATGCATGCAAATATATGAAGTAACACCCAGCTTACTAAGAGGTGTTCATTTTCCTCTAGAATGTGCTACTTCTGATTCCTCTCATTTTTAAATCCTTTTATTTTATCCAGTTTTATTTTCATAATGTAACTAATTTGGTGGCTTGGAGAGGGCTATTTATCCAAATCACATTTACCTCACTCAAAACACAAGCAGTGAGTGACTGCCTATTATTTGCAAATACTCTCCTAGTCATGAAAAATATAGCAGAAAACTAGATCACTCCTATCTGAAAACCTGTTCAATGTTTTTAAAATTCATTAGTACAGAGGTAACTGCCTTATATAACCTGAACAAACAAGTCTACCGTGTCTGGAGTATAATTAGCTGCATTCTTCCTGTTTCTATATATTAAGTTTAAACTGTTAAACCCACTGTCATAGCAAAAGTTGCCCTGGAAAAAAGTTAAATAGTCAAAGAGACTTTATCCACGGCTATGGCTATAAGGGTGGGGAGACAGGACTCACTATAAACTTAAATCTGAGAAGTAAAGCAATTTTAAATACTGGGCTTCTCCAGTACTTAAACAGCACTTTACAGATTTCCCAGTACTTTACAAGATGCAGCTGTAAAGCATCCATCTGCAATGCAGGAGACACAGGAGATGCGTGTCTGATCCCTGAGTCATGAAATTCCTCTGGAGTAGGAAATGACAACTCATTCCAGTATTCTTGCCTGGAAAAGTCCATGGACAGTGGAGCATGGTGGGCTGCAGAGCATGAGGTCTCAAGGAGTCGGACAGGTCTAAGTAACTGAGCACAAAGACAAGTTAGTAGAAAAATGCCAGAGGGCATTAAGAGCAAGTCTGATCTATGGGACAACTCAGGGCCATTCAGTTTTCCTGAGTTTGTAAGTTCTTCTCTTTGATTAAGACCACTTCTGTTTGCTAACTGGTGCCCATCACAGTTAGTTTTCTACCTTCTTACAAAGAAAGATAAGAGTGCTATTTTCCTTGATGTTTACATTTCAAGAGGATGGCTCCCATTTTCCTTACAAAGATATTCTTGGTCTGCAAAAGGCTTTTTAGCAGATTATATCTCAAAGGGGCAGAGAAAGAGTTTAAACATTTTCTAGAGTAAATCCTTGAGGAAAACAGAGGTCAGAGTTGGAAGCCTGACTAAAACTGAGCAAAGCACCAGGCTTCCCAAGTGACACTAGTAGTAAAGAATACATGTGCCAATGCAGGAGACATGAGAGGTGAAGGTTTGATTCCTGGATCAGGAAGACCTTCTGGAAGAGGGCATGGAAATCCACCCCAGTAATCTTGCCTGGAGACTCCCAGGGACAGAGAGGAGCCTGGTGGGATACAGTATACAGGGTTGCAAAGGATAGGACATTACTGAAGCGACTTAGCCTGCACAAGGCCTCTTTGGTCACAAAACATCTTCCTGTGTGATCCAAGACCCTTGGGCACTTTAAATCATGCTCTGGCTACTTATGTGTAGAAAGTCTTGCATTTCGTTTAGATTGTGTGTGTGCTAATTCACTTCAATTATGTCTGGCTCTGCACTACCCTGTATTGCAGCCCACCAGGCTCCTCTGTCCATAGGTTTCTCCAGGCTGGAATAGGATAGTATGTTGAAATTTCCTCCAGGGGATCTTCCCTGCCCAGGGATCAAACCCACATCTCCTGCTTGGCAAGCAGATTCTTTTACACTGAGCCACCTTGGAATCCCTTTTGTTTTTAAAATTAAAATAGACAACATTTTCAATTTACGATAGCCTATGCTGGTCTCCTGAGAAACCTGGGTGGACATCAGGAAGCAACAGTTAGAACTCAGTATAAACAACTGTTTGATTCAGGACTGAGAAGGGAGTACAATAGGGCTGTCTTTTGATATTTAAAATCAAAACAAAACAAAAACTAAGATCTTGGCATCTGGCCCCATTACTTCATGGCAAATAAAAGGGGAAAATGTGGAAGCAGTGACAGATTTCCTCTACCTGGGCTCTAAGATCACTTTGGATAGTGACTGTAGCCGTGAAATCAGAAGATGTTTGCTTCTTGGCAGAAAAGCTATGACAAACCTAGACAATGTGTTGAAAAGCAGAGACATCACTCTGCTGACAATGTTCCTTATAGTCAAGTCTATGGTCTTCCTGATGGTCATATATGGTTGTGAGAGCTGGAGCGTCAAGAAGGCAAAGCACCAAAGAATTGATACCTTCAAACTGTGGTGCTAGAGAAGACTCCTGAGATTCCCTTGGACAGCAAAGAGATCAAACCAACAAATCTTAAAGGAAATCCTTAATACTCTTTGGAAGGACTAGATGATGAAGCTAAAGATGTGGTATTTTGGTCACCTGGTGCGAACAGCCAACTCATTGGAAAATGTCCCTGATGCTGTGAAGGATTGGGGGCAGAAAGAGAAGAGAGCGTCAGAAGATGAGATGGTTGGATGGATCGTCAAGAAGGCAAAGCACCAAAGAATTGATACCTTCAAACTGTGGTGCTAGAGAAGACTCCTGAGATTCCCTTGGACAGCAAAGAGATCAAACCAACAAATCTTAAAGGAAATCCTTAATACTCTTTGGAAGGACTAGATGATGAAGCTAAAGATGTGGTATTTTGGTCACCTGGTGCGAACAGCCAACTCATTGGAAAATGTCCCTGATGCTGTGAAGGATTGGGGGCAGAAAGAGAAGAGAGCGTCAGAAGATGAGATGGTTGGATGGAATCACTGATGCAATGGACATGAACTTGGGCAAACTTCAGGAGATGATGAGGGACAGGGAGGCCTGGCATGCTGCTATCCATGAGGTCACAAAGAGTTGGAAACAACTGGGTGACCGAACAGTAACACAAATTTTAATATGCAGATTTTTTCTTTTTTTTTTTTTTGCTGCCCTTGGAACATCCAACTTTGGTGTTTGTAACCCCTATTTTATATAATCTAAAGGAAAGTCCTTAAGAAAATCCTGGTCTTTGGTGTCTAATAATTCACTCTTATTATTTCTGTCACTGATCCTGTTGACCACATGGTGTAGCTGTTGAGTATTAATTAGCTATACTTCAGTGTTCTTTGGCTTTCTCTAAGTCAAATGATATGATCTACCCATGAAGAAATCTATGATAAAATCTTGTACTTGTATGAGCCATGGTGAATTAATCTTACATCAATAGACTTACCTATAATCAAAGTACACTGTATATACTACAGATAACCAGATTCCAGATTGCATTTTAAGAGCCCTGTATATAAAAGGTGGTGATGTACACCAACTCGTGCTTTTATTTGGAAGATATTCTCAGTTGAAGAATTCTTAAATAGTGCATAGCTCTCCAATGTCATGATTATAAATACTAGATCCCCACTTACTTTTCTCTTTATGCTATGCTATTCAGTGACTTACTGAAAACATGGAAAGCTTAATTTTACAGTAATGACAGATGTCTTTAAGTTGTTTGAGATACTAATTTGACTCATTTATGTTCTTGTATTGGACTAGTTTTTTTTGCCAGCATCTCCAGGACAAAATTTAACACATGTAATTGTAACACAGTTTTTAGAAACCAAGCAGTCCACATAAATAAGAAGTCTTGAAATTTTAGTTTACTTGTTTTGTGACTCTGCTTCCTGATATAGTTAATTATATGATTGATAGCATTCAGCCAAGAGGATGAAAAACAACAGATTTTATTTTTTTTAAGTTACATTAGTGAAATATTCCAGCAGTGTTGATTCCAGTCTGCGGTCAACCTTTTATAAGTGAGAGCTATAGTTTACTTCTCTGGTGGCACAGAGGTAAAGAATTCACCTGCCAAGGCAGGGGGCACAAGACACAAAGGTCAATCCCAGGTTGGAAAGATCCGCTGGAGCAGAAAATGGCAACTCATTTCTGTATTCTTACTTGGAAAATTCAACAGACAGAGGGGCCTGATGGGCTGCATTCCACTGGACCACAAAGAGTCAGATGTGACTAAGCACACACACACATGTATATAGTTCACAGTAAATCCAGTTGCTGTATATATTATTAAATCAATCAATAAATGAATTGATATCGAGACACATCATTATGAGAGTTCTGGAAACATTATGATTTAAACAAAGAAAATACAGCTAAAGCTTCTAGATGCTAGTGAGATTATAGGTGCAGAAAATCAGCCTATATTTTTAAAATGTTCTCCCTAAGATAAATTAAGCACTTCCCTAGAGAATATTATTCTTAATTCACATTTTAATATTCTATAGAATAGTATTTTACATCTCAGTACATGTAAAAAATGTTGGGGACATTGATAATAATTAGGCAAATAAATAGAGCAAATAAGCCATAAAAAGCATCAGTTCGGTTCAGTTCTGTCGTTCAGTAGTGTCCAACTCTTTGTGACCCCAAGAATCGCAGCACGCCAGGCCTCCCTGTCCATCACCAACACCCGGAGTTCACTCGGATTTACGTCCCTTGAGTCAGTGATGCCATCCAGCCATCTCATCCTCTGTCAACCCCTTCTCCTCCTGCCCCCAATCCCTCCCAGCATCAGAGTCTTTTCCAGTGAGTCAACTCTTTGCATGAGGTGGCAGCCAAAGTATTGGAGTTTCAGCTTTAGCCTCATTCCTTCCAAAGAAATCCCAGGGATGATCTCCTTCAGAATGAACTGGTTGGATCTCCTTGCAGTCCAAGGGACTCTCAAGAGTCTTCTCTAAAGCTGCTCAAAAGCATCAATTCTTCAGCACTCAGCCTTCTTCACAGTCCAAGTCTCACATTCACACATGATTGCTGGAAAAACCATAGCCTTGACTGGATGGACCTTAGTCGGCAAAGTAAAGTCTCTGCTTTTGAATATGCTACCTAGGTTGCTCATAACTTTCCTTCCAAGGAGTAAGCGTCTTTTAATTTCATGGCTGCAGTCACCATCTGCAGTGATTTAGGAGCCCCCCAAAATAAAGTCAGACACTGTTTCCACTGTTTCCCCATCTATTTCCCGTGAAGTGATGGGACCGGATGCCATAATCTTCGTTTTCTGAATATTGAGCTTTAAGCCAACTTTTTCACTGGCCTCTTTCACTTTCATCAAGAAGACTTTTAGCTCCTCTTTTCTTTCTGCCATAAGGGTGGTGTCATCTGCATAAATATTGAAACCAAATGATTTGTGATCTAACACACACAAAAAATTGTCTTAAACACAGCCCACTAAATTAAACTGAGACATCTATGATTCAAATTCACATAGATAATCCTAAATATAAATAATCTGTTAGAGTTTTCATATGTAGGACAAAATTCTCCTGTACTGTTTGTATAACAATGATTTTTAAAGCTGTGTCTGCAAAAATCAATAAGAATAAGATTCAGGAAGTTTTGTAGTTTAATTTCAACCTAGAGCTTATAAGATTTAGTGTAATAAAATTGGCAAAACAAAAAAATTAACTTTGTAAAATTGATTTTTAAAGAGCAGAGATTTTCTAGAGCTCAGCAGGTATGTGAAGGATTATAATATTTTCATAGCTAAAAATATTCATAAAACAAAGATGTGCTCAACACAAGCATGGACATTATGATTGTCTAAGGCATCAGGACTTAACTACTATTTCTAAATTATACTTTTAAAAGATGTAATGTGTGATTGTATGTGTTTTTATACTTTAACACAGCAAATGAAGATTAACAGAAGCTATCCAGAGATTAATTTCAATTAAGCTGCACCAAGAAGCAAAACACAAAATATTTTCAGGATTAGAATCATACTGACTATGGTGAGATTTAAAAGAGAAGACTTACTATTCATTATCATTTCTGTATTCACAGAGTAAATCAATCAAGTGGGAGCTTTCATATTCAAAGGTCAAAATTTGGGTATAACAAGTTTATAGAAAACCTATCAAAAATTCTCTGGCTGTCATCAATCTTAGCTCTCAAAGTGTAAATAACAGGACACATACTGGCTTTAGGGAGAAAAAAAAAGAATTTATTTGCTTAAGTGTAACTGAAATATTTGAATGCAGCTACAGATTAATATTCAGATAGTCGAATAAAATGAGCTGAATCTTCCCACCATGCAAGCTAACTTCCAAAGAAGTACATCGAGGCTGTATATTGTCACCCTGTTCATTTAACTTATATGCAGAATACATCATATGACATGTGGGGCTGGATTAAACTCAAGCTGGAATCAATATTGCCAGGAGAAATATCAATAACATCAGATATGCAGATAGCACCACCCTTATGGAAGAAAGGAAAAAAGGAACGAAAGAATTTCTTAATGAAGGTAAAGGAGAGTGAAAAAGCTGGCTTAAATTCAGCATTTAGAAAACTAAGGGCAGGGGAAAAATGGAAACAGTGACAGACCTTACTTCCTTGGGTTCCAAAATCACTGCAGACAGTGACTGCAACTCTCAAATTAAAAGACACTTGCTCCTTGGAAGAGATGCTATGGCTAACACAGATAGCATATTAAAAAGCAGAGACATTACTTTGCCAACAAAGGTCCATATAATCAAAGCTATGGTTTTCCCAATGGTAATGCAATGGATGTGAAAACTGGACCATAAAGATGGCTGACTACTGAAGAACTGATGCTTTCAAACTGATGCTTTTTCATGCCTTTATTCATCATTTGTATTCATCATTGTCTTTATATCTTTCAAATTATGTATTATTTCTCCATTTTTTAATTTGCAGAAAAATCATGATAAGGAATTTTTACTTATCTATTAGTTGACTGATCCATACTGTCTGATATTTCATGAAATCAGAAGCAAAGCTTATTTTTCATACTCATACCTTGATGCTTAACTTTGTGATTCTGGTACAAGATACTTCCATCTTGCAAATATATATGCTTTAGCTTGGATTTCAGAAAGTATACTAGAAATCTGTGGGATGTCATAAGCAATCAAATGAATCCAAATAAATAAAGAGTAGATGTTTTTAGTAACTTGACAGGTCTGAAAATTGGGACTGCAAAGAGATCAAATCAGTCAGCTCAAAGGGAACCAATCCTGAATATTCACTGGAAGGACTGATGCTGAACCTGAAGCTCCAGAACTGGCCACCTGATGCAAACAGCTGACTCACTGGATGCTGGGAAAGATTGGGGGCAGGAAGACAAGGGTTTGGCAGAGGATGGCATGGTTGGTTGTCATCATCTACACAATGGATATGAATTTGAGCAAACTCTGAGAAATAGTGAAAGATAGGGAAGCCTGGCATGGTTACAAAGAGTTAGACACCGCTGAGCGACTGAACAACAACAATAATCACTAAACTTACATTATACTATTTTGGCAATATCAGTAGAAAGAAATTGATTATATTTACAATAGTTTTAACAACAATGTAGACAAAACAAAAGTTTTTACAACAATGTAGAAAGAAATTGATTATATTTACAATAGTTTTAACAACAATAAAACGCTGTCTTATTGACCTAAGGTTGCATACCCATCTCTGCTAGTCAGACTAGATGAGGATTGCTGCAGTCATAAATACACAGCTGCTTATGGTTGTTTAATACAAGAAAATGTTATTTGATCCTCAAGCTATACCTGGTGCAGGTCAAGGGGCTCCCTTTCATCCTATAGTCTTACCTTCTTTAAATCATGCCTTAAGTGTTTCAATAACAAGGAAGAGGAGTGAAAACACAGGAAAGCACTCCGAACTGGCTTGCCAAAAATTCAAACACATGGACCCACCTGAATGAAGGAGAGGCTGGAAAATATATTTTCCTCTCTGCCAGGGTATAAGAAAATGAAACAAGATTTATTTCTGTTGCATCTTTTTCTTTTCTAATCATATTTCACAAAGGTTTAAGACTCTAATGAACCAGGCTGGGGTAACATGAAAGTGAAAGCCACTCAGCTGTGTCTGATTCTTTGTGACCCCATGAACTGTAGTCTGCCAGGCTCCTCTGTCCATGGAATTCTCCAGGCAAGAATACTAGAGTGGGTAGCCATTCCCTTCTCCAGGGAATCTTCCTAGCCTAGGGTTCGAACCCAGGTCTCCTGAACTGCAGGTGGATTCTTTACCATCTGAGCCACTATAGTCACGCTTATATTTGAAGGAAAATTAGGGAGGTCATCATTCCATTACAGTGAGAATGAAGCTGGGATATTTTTTCAAAAAAATATAAAATTGTTTTTCTATTAATAGTCAAATAAAGAAATGGAGACAGAGATACTAAATAGATTCACAAAACAAAATGACCAGAAAGGTAAACAGTTATTCTTTTCTTATTAATTTTCTATTTATTTTTGGGTGTGCTAGGTCTTTATGGGAAATAGATGGAGAAATAGTGGAAACAGTGTCAGACTTTATTTTTTGGGGGGCTCCAAAATTCCTGCAGATGGTGATTGCAGCCATGAAATTAAAAGACTCTTACTCCTGGGAAGGAAAGTTATGACCAACCTAGATAGCATATTCAAAATCAGAGAGATTACTTTGTCAACAAAGGTCCGTCTAGTCAAGGCTATGGTTTTTCCAGTGGTCATGTCTGGATGTGAGAGTTGAACTGTGAAGAAAGCTGAGCACTGAAGGACTGATGCTTTTGAACTGTGGTGTTGGAGAAGACTCTTGAGAGTCCCTTGGACTGCAAGGAGATCCAAACAGTCCATCATAAAGGAGATCAGTCCTGGGTAATCATTGGAAGGACTGATGGTAAAGCTGAAACTCCAATACTTTGGCCACCTCATGAGAAGAGTTGACTCACTGGAAAAGACCCAGTTGCTGAGAGGGATTGGGAGCAGGAGGAGAAGCAGACAACAGAGGATGAGATGGTTTGATGGCATCACCAACTCAATGGACATGAGTTTGGGTAAACTCCGGGAGTTGGTGATGGACAGGGAGGCCTGGAGTGCTGCAATTCATGGTGCCACAAAGAGTCAGACATGGCTGAGTGACTGAACTGAACTGAACTGAGGTCTTCAGTTGCTGCACAGGCTTTTCTACAGCTGTGGCCAGCAGGGGCTACTCTCTAGTTGTGGTGCACAGGCTTCTCACTGCTGTCACTTCTCTTGCTGAGCAAGTGCTCAAGTGCAAGTTTCATTAGATGCCACTCACAGGCTCTAGAGCACAGGCTCAGTAGTTGTGGTGCATGGGCTCAGTTGCTTTGCCGGCATGTGAGATCTTCCCAGATCAGGGCTTGAACCCATGTTTCCTGAATTGATAGGCAGACTGTTTACCAAGGAGCCATCAGGGATGATCTAAGTTATTCTTTAGAAGAAAATAGAGAAATACATTTATTTTACCAAATAATGATGCAGTCATTCACATCTGAGTTACTAAAAAAAAAAAAAAAAAAAAAGTCATCCTTATCTACTCCAACCAAATTTATGTGCTGTGCTGTGCTAAGTCCCTTCAGTCATGTCTGAGTCTTTGGGACACTATGGACTGTAATCTGCCAGGCTCTTCTGTCCCCATAGGTCTCTCTAGGCAAGAAGACTGGAGTGTTGCCAGGCCCTCCTCCAGGGGATCTTCCCAACCCAGGGACTGAACCCTCATCTCTTACATCTCCTGCATTGGCAGTAAGGTATTTTTACTACTAGCTCCACCTGGGAAGTCCAACCAAGTATATATAAAGAATTAAATTGCTAGGTGAAATCATCAGTAAAATATGTGATTCTTAACTGAAAGGAACTGCACAGTGTGACAGTTGTTAGTTAAGTTTTATCTGGGGCCAAGTGAGGACTATAGCCCAGGAGATAGCAACTCAGACAGCTCTGGGAGGAGGTCAATATACATATGATTTTAGTGATGGGGGATACATGCAACTAGAAAAATGCATAAAAGTTGTCTAATTCAATAAGATTTTTTTTTGTACAAATGGCTTACTATGACTCCACACAACATGTACAAAGTATTTGTTGACTAATCTTTAAGCCATATACTAAAATGTTAATCTTTGGAGAAGGAAATGGCAACCCACTCCAGTATTCTTGCCTGGAAATCTGCATGGACAGAGGAGCTTGATGGGCTACAGTCCATGGGGTCACAAATAACTGGACACAACTGAGCAACGGAGCACATAAAATATTAATAGCTATCACATTTTATTCATGAAACTATTATCAGAATTTAATAAAAATGAAGCTTCATTCAAAGTTTTAGTGAGATTAATAGAACATTCAGTTCTCACCTAATAGATGTGTTGTACAGAGAGAAAGCAGAGGTTCCTAACAGTCTTGTATGCAGACTAAAACCACTGATTTATTTATGTCAGTCCTGTTATCTTGGCATTAATTCTTCAGGAACAAGTTGAATTGATCTGCTGTCTTTATCAGAAAAAAAAATCATCTCAATGTATTATGTAAATGATTTGCTAATCCATCATTGTCTCACTTAGTTCTTTAAAATACCATACAAAAGGCTTAAAATAAAAACATGTGCAGCTACACTCAGTCAGGACATGCCAAATGTTATCACTTTTCTCATGCCTCTGAACAAATTCTGTGTAGAAATGGACTCCAGGGTCTTGGAAAGGAGGAGAGTGTTTAGGGTTACCTGGAAAGAGATTCTGCTGCCCCCGCTGTGAGGACATAGCCTTAGCTGAGGCTGAGTTGCTTTAGTTACAGAGAACAACAATGTTTATAAGTATTTATTTTAAGAGAAGTGCAGAGATTAGTAGTGTAAATCTTTTAAGAAGATGCTTCGATCTTGAGTATAAAAAGATCATTGAAAGACAGTAATGCGGCTGTGTTTTCAATTCAAGTCTGCATGTAGAGTGTCCCCAGAGAGGAAGAAGAGGATGAGGAAAGCCCTACTAATTTAAATTCATTTGCTTCTGCTCTGTGCAGTCAAGTACTGCATCCTTGGCTACAAAAAATAACTCAGAAATAAATAAGTGCTTAGTGTCTCTTCCCATAGATCCATATTCCATCTGAGGATTTTCAAAGAATTTTGAAAAAAATTCCAACTCCTGTAAGGTAGTTAACACAATATCCCATTCTTGACTTGTTTGAATAATTCAAGATGACCTCACCAGAATTTAAGTCTCAAAATCTAACTTCCTGTTCATAGAAAGCTTTTACAATAGGATACATTAAATGACACCATGAGGATAAAATAATCTAAATCAACACAGTGGGAAAGTACTGATGACCATATTTAAATAATGAATAAATTAAAAATTGTCATGAAAAGATAAACTGGTGAAAATGCTGTAATAAAACTTCAAAAGGGACCACTTCAAAAGATTTTGATTCAAATAGCAACAATAGAAAAGAAAAGTAAGAAAAAAAGTAACTAACTATATTTTTTATACTCTAGGATATTCTGGGGAAAATGAATATA
>SJYC01032231.1:0-11054 GCA_006408675.1 Madoqua kirkii | reverse complement strand
TGTAATTCCAAACGGCTTTATAATAATGTAAGAGCTATACTCATTTAACCAATCATTGATATTAGAACCAGCACTTTGTCTCTAATTTCCTATTATAAAAGTTAGAATATGATATATAACTTATACATGTGTATTTATGTGACTAAATATTTTTTTCAGAAACTTTCTTGACTTAAAAACTGCTTCCTATCAAGGAATTAGCCTATTTAAAATTTTTCATTAGTTTCAGGAGTGTATCTGCTTAGTTCCTCATTCGTGTCTGACTATTTGCAACCCATGGACTGCAGCCCACCAGGTTCCTCTCTCAATGGGGATTCTCCAGGCAAGGATAATGGAATTTGTTGTCATGCCCTCTTCCAGGGGATCTTCCCAACACAGGGGTTAAACCTAGGTCTCCAGCATTGCAGTCACATAATTTTTACCATCTGAGCCACCAGGGAAGCCCAAGAATAGTATTGACTGGCTTGATGACCTTGGAAACATTTGTTGAATATAACATCTACTAAGGCCTTAGCTTCTTAATGTCTATGTGTCAGGAAAGTGTTCTGCAGTCCTGCACACCTGCCCAGGACTATTACCTGATAAATAAATTTCTTATTCTTTAAGTTGTTAAATTTTGAAGTACCATTTATACCACAATTCTGCCTACCTTAACAGTTTTTTCCAAGAGTTTTATACATATGATCAAACTGCCCTCTGAAAACATTGTAGTAACTTATAGCTAAAGTGATACTTCTAATACTATCAACTCAGAATTTTTGAAAATATTGCTACCAAACTACCCTACTACTGGGGCTTCCCCGGCGGCATTAGTAGTAAATAACCTGCCCGCCAACGCAGGAAACATAAAGAGATGAGGGTTCAGTCCCTGGGTCTGGAAAATTCCCTGGAGGAGGGCATGGCAACCCAATCCATTATTCTTGCCTGGAGAATTCCATGGACAGAGGAGCCTTGCAGGCCATGTGGCTGCAAAGAGTCAAGTGACTTAGGGTGTAGTACACACACACACCAAATAGAGTAAGAAGAAATCAAAAGTTTATACTCTTGTAATTTGCTGAGAGTGTATTGAAAAGACTATTTGTAAAGATGTGGACCATGTAGAAGGAAACTATAGTGGACAGACCATTAGGAATAGTAATAAGTGAGCTCCACTACCACCTCAGGCCTGAAACATAAAGGGAGGGAGGAATTACCTCAATCTGAGAGAGCAAACTGTGTTGAGCCAATGCTTGACAGGAAGTCAGAAAGAAGAAACAGCCAATTTTGATTTTGTCCACATAGTCCAGTGCCCTCAGGCCCAAAAAACAAGATCAGAGCATGGCTCTGAAGACAAACTGACAGAGTGGGCACAGTGCACCCAGTCTGCCCCTCGGTGTAGAATTTTATTCTTTCTGTGCCTTTGTAAAAGGCATACAAATTCATTCTATCTCTCTATGGTTCAGAGTTGGTGAAAATTCAGTGGTAGTTACATATGCAACCTAAGAGGTGAGTTGCCAGTGTTCTTTACACAAGGTAGGGTGTAACTAAAGAAAAACATGCAAATACAACATAGCTGCTGAACTCCTAGCTTCTGTTGTTGTTTATTTACTTAGTCATGTCTGACTCTTATAATCCCAGGGACCGTAGCCTGGCAGGCTCCTCTGTCCATAGGATTTCCCAGGCAACAATAATGGAGTGGGTTGCCATTTCTTTCTCCAGAGGATCTTATTGAGCCAGGGACTGATCTTCATCCCCTGCCCTGCAAGAAGATTCTTCACCCCTGAGAGACCAGGGCAGCTCCCCCGCTTCTGCAGCTGTTCCTAAATCCTAGGTAATGCTTCCGATATGGGCCTCCCAGATGGCTCAGTGGTACAGAATCTGCTTGCAATGCAGGAGATGCAGGTTCAATCCCTGGGTGGGAATGATCCCCTGGAGAAGGAAATGGTAACCCACTTCAGTATTATTGCCTTGGAAATGTTATGGATAGAAGAGCCTGCCAGGCTATAGTTCATAGCGGCTCAAAAGAAACAAACATGACTTCATAACTAAATAAAAAATTCTACCTTACATTGGGCTGGCAGCTGGGCTAATGGGATTCTTTGCTTACCCAGGTGAAACTTCACTTTTGTGGAAACTGAATTCTTGGTAATCGTGTCTCTTATTGGATTTTGCAATAATATCATTGACCCGAGTTTTACCAAAGTCATAAAAGATATTCCAGTCCGTTTCCTAGGTTCTGAATATATCCATCACTGTTCTGTTTGTCTGGCAGCATCCCAATGTGCCTGGTAACTTACCCTAGCCAGTAGTGGGCCCACCTATCTGCTAGCTGGGTAAATTATGAATCAAAAATGAACCAAAGAAAATTTATGTCTGCAGGAAGGGAACTGGAGGAAATAAATAACCTGAACATCACTCTCTTTCTTGAAAGCTCCAGCAATGTCACGATCTGGCCAGACAACTAGAAGCCAAAAGGCAAAGGTCCACTTAAATACAGACCATATTTGTTAGCATTATTGGACACAAAGAAGAGGGAAGAAGGTGCAGCATAGATCAAAAGGAAGAAATAATGATAGAACTTGCAAAAATCATTCTTAATATCTAATTTTAAATGGTGTAACATTCATAATTCAACATACATTTCTTAAATTTTAAGTCCCCCAAAGTTTTTCATGCCTTCGTTCATCATTTGTATTTACCATTGTCTTTGTATATTTCAAATTTGTATATTTTGTCTCCATTTCTTTATTTGCAGAAACATCATGATTAGGAATTTTGATTTATCCATTAGTTGACTGATCGATACAATCTGATATTTCATTTCATGAACCCGGGAACAAAGCTTATTTTTCATATTCATCAGTTTGTTTCAGTTCAGTCAGTCACATTTTACTCTTCGCAACCCCATGGACTGCAGCACGCCAGGCTTCCTTGTCCATCTTCAACTCCCAGTGCTTGCTCAAACTCATGTCTGTTGACTCAGTGATGTCATCCCACCATCTCATCCTCTTTCATCCCCTTCTCCTCCTGCTTTTAATCTTTACCAGCATCAGAGTCTTTTCAAATGAGTCAGTTCTCATCGGGTAGCCAAAGTATTGGAGTTTCAGCTTCAGCATCTGTCCTTCCAACGAACATTCAGGTCTAATTTCCTTTAGGATGGACTGGTTGGATCTCCGTGCAGTCCAAGGGACTCTCAAGAGTCTTCTCCAACACCACAGTTCAAAAACATCAATTCATCTGCACTCAGCTCTCTTTATAGTCCAACTCTCACATACATATAGACTACTGGAAAAACCGTAGCTTTGACTAGACGGACCTTGTTGGCAAAGTAATGTCTTTGCTTTTCAATATGTAATGTTGGTCATAGCTTTTCTTCCAAAGGAACAATCTTCTTTTAATATCATGGCTGCAGTCACCATTTGCAATGATTTTGGAGCCCAAGATAATAAAGCCTGTCACTGTTTCCACTGTTTCCCCATCTATTTGCCAGATGCCATGATCTTTGTTTTTTGAATGTTAAATTTTATGCTAGCTTTTTCACTCTTCTCTTTCACTTCCATCAAGAAGCTCTTCAGTTCCTCTTCACTTTCTACCAAAAGAAAGGCATCATCTGTGAATCTGAAGTTATTGGTATTTCTCCTGGCAACCTTGATTCCAGCTTGTACTTCATCCAGTACTCTGCATATAAGTTAAATAAGCAGGTTGACAATATATAATCTTGATGTACTACTCTCCCAGTTTGGAACCAATCTGTTGTTCCATGTCCAGTTCTAACTGTTGCTTCTTGACCTGCATACAGATTTCTCAGGAGGCAGGTAAGGTGGTCTGCTATTTCCATCTCTTGAAGAATTTTCTAAAGTTCACTGTGATTTACACAGTCAAAGGCTTTGGTATAGTTAATAAAGCAGAAGTAGATGTCTTTCTGGAACTCTCTTCTTTTTTCCATGATCCAACAGATGTTGACAATTTGATTTCTGGTTCTTTGCCTTTTCTAAATCTAGTTTGAACATCTAGAAATGCACAGTTTCAGCTTCAGCATCTGTCTTTCCAATGAACACCCAGGACTGATCTCCTTAAGGACGGACTAGTTGGATCTCCTTGCAGTCCAAGGACTCTCGAGTCTTCTCCAACACCACAGTTCAAAAGCATCAATTCTTCAGCACTCAGCTTTCTTCCCAGTCCAACTCTCACATCCATACATGACCACAGGAAAAACCATAGCCTTGACTAGACAGACCTTAGTCGGCAAAATAATGTCTCTGCTTTTGAATATGCTATCTAGGTTGGTCATAATTTTCCTTCCAAGGAGTAAGTGTCTTTTAATTTCATGGTTCCAGTCACCATCTGCAGTGATTTTGGAGCCCCCCAAAATAAATTCTGACACTGTTTCCACCGTTTCCCCATCTATTTCCCATGAAGTGATGGGACTGGATGCCATGATCTTCATTTTCTGAATGTTGAGCTTTAAGCCAAATTTTTCACTGTCCTCTGCACTTTCATCAAGAGGCTTTTTAGCTCCTCTTCACTTTCTGCCACAAGGGTGGTGTCATCTGCATATTTGAGGTTATTTATATTTCTCCCAGCAATCTTGATTCCAGCTTGTGTTCTTCCAGTCCAGGGTTTCTCATGATGTACTCTGCATATAAGGTAAATAAGCAGGGTGAGAATATACAGCCTTGAAATACTCCTTTTCCTATTTGGAACCAGTCTGTTCTATGTCCAGTTCTAATGTTGCTTCCTGACCTGCATACAGATTTCTCAAGAGGCAGGTCAGATGATCTGGTATTCCCATCTCTTGAGGAATTTTCCACAGTTTATTATGATCCACACAGTCAAAGACTTTGGCATAGTCAATAAAGCAGAAATAGATGTTTTGTGTTTTTTTGTTTTTTTGTTTTGTTTTTTGTTTTTTGTTTTTTTTTTTTCCTGGAACTCTCTTGGTTTTTGCATGATCCAGCGGATGTTGGCAATTTGATCTCTGGTTCCTCTGCCTTTTCTAAAACCAGCTTGAACATCAAGAAGTTCACGCTTCACGTATTGCTGAAGCCTGGCTTGGAGAGCATCACTTTACTAGCATGTGAGATGAGTGCAATTGTGCTGTCGTTTGAGCATTCTTTGGCATTGCCTTTCTTTGGGATTTGAAGGAAAACTGACCTTTTTCAGTCCTGTCACCACTGTGAGTTTTCCAAATTTGCTGGCATATTGAGTGCAGCACTTTTACAGCATCATCTTTTAGGATTTGAAATAGCTCAACTGAAATTCCATCACTTTCACTAGCTTTGTTCATAGTGTTCTTCCTAAGGCCCACTTGACTTTACATTCCAGGGTGTCTGGTTCTAGGTGAGTGATCACACCATTGTGGTTATCTGGGTCATGAAGATCTTTTATACCTTGCTGCTTAACATAGTGTTTCTTTACAAGATATTTCTATACTATAAATAAATTTGTTTAAGTTGGTTTTCAGAAATTATATTTGGAATCTGTAGGATGTCATAGGCAATCAATGAGTAGATGCTTTTAGTAACTTGACAGATCCTAAAATTGGGACCTAAGAACAGATTTCCTCCAGCTTAAATAAATGTTCTTTTTTGCCTCTTTCTTCTTTCTACATAGCAGATAAAATATTATTTCCCACTTCCTACAAGCCAATTGAAGCAGAAATTATGTCCTTTGGGGATTTCTTTGGTGATATTGTGGCTAAGATTCTGTGCTTCCAATGCAGGAAGCCTGGGTTCTGATTCCCCGTCAGGGAAGTAGATCCCACATGCCACAACTAAGAGTTCTCATGCTGCAACTAAAAGATTATGTGGCCTGCAACCAAGACCCAGCAAAGCCAAATAAATACATTTATTAATTAAATAATAAAAGATGAAGTTACGTTTTAACTTTATTATCACATGATAGGTGCTTGATATTATTGAATTTTTAACAATGTGTAATTTATCATAGCATAATTATAAACATGACTTTCCTAATATAAGACCTGTAGAGTTCATTGAGGCTAAAAAAGGAGGCGGTCAATATTTTAGAATTTATGAGTATGGTTTTAGCACCACACAATGTTCTGACTTTAAGAATAAAATTTGCTGTCTAGAGAAAAATATGATTAAAGTAGAATAGTATTATTTATTCCCTTTCAATATTTTCAAGGGAAAAATCCCTTGAAAAATCTCATTCTTACCTACTGACTAATAACCTAATTTACAGTTTAACCTCCTGACATACGGAGCATTGGTTCATTGCTTTGAACCAATGATGGGCAAAACTCAGCATTGAGATTTCTGTCATTTTAATTCACAAAACTGACATGTTGGTTTGATATTAGTTTTATATTAATCTTTTTAAAGTATGCTTAGTGTGATTTTGAATGATATAATCTTGTCACTTTTGTTTAATGTGAGAAGTTGAAGGCAGATGTAAGTTCTCAAAGCAAGTAGCCTAAAGTAAATTGCATGTGCCTGAGGCTATTAGAAGGAAATTCTAGAAACCTAGGACTACCAATTTTCTCATTCTCTTTGCATGTTTTGTTTTCTTCATCCTTTTAATTATGATTTTACTCAATGTTAGTTTACATTTGAATTATTGTATTAAATGCCTTTAGTACACCAAAAACTGTTTTACATTTTAGGGAGTTAGCTGTAAACTATGAAAAATGCTCAGGGTTTTTGTTTTTGGCTGACTGAAAGAATATGTTGCTGCTGACCATGTTTTGCCATGACATTGCAATATAAAAGAAAGGGAGTTTGTCTATATAGGATAGATTTAGAACATCACTCTCCAACCTTTTTGTCACCAAGGACTGGTTCCACAAAAAGTAATTTTTTCTGTGGACTTGGGGGTGAAGGTGGTTTGGGGATGATTCAAGCGCATTACATTTGTTGTGTACTTTATTTCTGTTATTGATACATTGTGATACATAATGAAACAATTATACAGCTCACCACAGTTCAGGATAGGTGGGGACTCTGAACTTGTTTTCTTGCAACTAGACAGTCCCAACTAGGCGTGATGGGAGACAGGACAGTGACACGGGAACTGTGTTGCTTATGGCCAGTCTACTCCATAATCTCGCTTTGGTTGCCATCATTGCAGAAAACTCTGCTTTACAAAGACAGGGTGCTGGAAATGGAAGCAAGCTTGTCAGTGCTTTTGTGGCAATCTCAGGAAAATAAATCCCGTTGCTAAATCAAACATGATTCTGTTCACTTTCAAAGTAAAGCCTATCTACTGACACTGAGTTGCTGTGAAGGAAAGTACAGCATTTATTGCAAGGCATTCAACATGGGGCCAAGTATAAAGAATGAGCAGCTCATGCTCAAAAGGCTTGTCTTTCAGGGGTAGGTTTTTAAAGAGAATGCGAGGGAGTGTCACAGGATATATGATCAACTCATGCATAGTTCTTTGGTTGGTTGATGGTGAGGTAACAGTGGAAACAGTGACAGACTTCATTTTGGGGGGCTCCAAAATCACTGCAGATGGTGACTGCAGCCATGAAATTAAAAGACACTTTCTCCTTGGAAGAAAAGTTATGACCAACCTAGACAGTATATTAAAAGGCAGAGACATTACATTGCCAACAAAGTTCCATCTAGTCAAAGCTATGGTTTTTGCAGTAGTCATGGATGGATTGGAGAAGGCAATGGCATGCCACTCCAGTACTCTTGCCTGGAAAAATCCCATGGACGGAGGGCCTGATAGGCTGCAGTCCATGGGATTGCTAGGAGTTGGACACAACTGAAGGACTTCACTTTCACTTTTCACTTTCGTTCATTGGAGAAGGAAATGGCAACCCACTCCAGTGTTCTTGCCTGGAGAATCTCAGGGATGGGGGAGCCTGGTGGGCTGCTGTCTATGGGGTCACACAGAGTCGGACATGACTGAAGTGGCTTAGCAGCAGCACCAGCATGTATGGAAATGAGAGTTGGACTATAAGTTTCATTCAGCACCAAAGAATTGATGTTTTTGAACTGTGGTGCTGGAGAAGACACTTGAGAGTCCCTTGGACTGCAAGGAGATCCAACCAGTTTATGCTAAGGAAAACCAGTCCTGAATATTCATTGGAAGGACTGATGCTGAAGCTGAAACTCCAATACTTTGGACACCTGATGAAAAGAACTGATTCATTTAAAAAGTCCCTGATGCTGGGAAAGATAGAAGGCAGGAGAAAGGGATGACAGAGGATGAGATGGTTGGATGGCATCACTGACTCAATGGACATGAGTTTGAGTAAACTCTGGGAATTGGTAATGGACAGGGAGGCCTGGTATGCTGCAGTCCATGGGGTCACACAGAATTGGATACGACTGAGCAACTGAACTGAACTGAACAGAGGTAACAGGATGTTGTTTCCAGAACTTCAATCATCAATCTTCAGGTGCCAACCAGTCTAGGATTTATATGCTAGGGTTTATATCAGCATGAGGTTAACTTCTTACACCTGGTGAGGACTTAGTAACTGCAAAACAACTCAAGAATATGGCTTAGGATATTATAGCTCTTCAGTTCAGTTCAGCTTAGTTCAGTCGCTCAATCGTGTCCAACTTTTTGCGACCCCATGAATCGCAGCACTCCAGGCCTCCCTGTCCATCACCAACTCCCAGAGTTAAATCAGACTCACACCCATAGAGTCCGTGATGCCATCCAGCCATCTCATCCTCTGTTATCCTCTTCTCCTCCTGCCCCCAATTCCTCCCAGCATCAGAGTCTTTTCCAATGAGTTAACTCTTGCATGAGGTGGCGGCCAAAGTACTGGAGTTTCAGCTTTAGCATCATTCCCTCCAAAGAAATCCCAGGGCTGATCTCCTTCAGAATGGACTAGTTGGAACTCTTTGCAGTCCAAGGGACTCTCAAGAGTCTTCTCCAACACCACAGTTCAAAAGCATCAATTCTTCACAGTCCAATTCTCACATCCATACAGGACCACTGGAAAAATCATAGCCTTGACTAGATGAACCTTTGTTGGCAAAGTGATGTCTCTGCTTTTGAATATGCTATCTAGGTTGGTCATGACTTTTCTTCGAAGAAGTAAGCATCTTTTAATTTCATGGCTGCAGTCACCATTTGCAGTGGTTTTGGAGCCCCCCAAAATTAAATCTGACACTGTTTCCACTGTTTCCCAATCGATTTCCCATGAAGTGATGGGGCCAGATGCCATGGTCTTCATTTTCTGAATGTTGAGCTTAAAGCCAACTTTTTCACTCTCCTCTTTCACTTTCATCAAGAGGCTTTTTAGTTCCTCTTCACTTTCTGCCATATAGCCCTTAAGGAGGACCTAAAAGTCCTTGATTTTGTTTTATGGCTTAACTATAATAAAGACCTTTATTATTATTATAAAAGTTTTGATTTTGTTTTATGGCTTAATGATTATTATTTTCCTTTTTTTCTGCATTTTCTCCCTCTGTGATTATATTTGCTCTTTGGAACCCAGGGGGAGCAAGGAGGCTGAATCTTTATACAAACAATAGATAGAGAACATGGAGTGATTTCCCTGGGAAAGCTCCACAATGACCTGCTCAGTATCAATCCAGTTCTTTTAGAAAGTGCTGAGTATTACAGCACATAGTAATAAACAAGCATATAAACTGGTTTAAAGCCCTACCGGGTTATATTAGTCAGCTAGAGCTGGTGTAATAGAATGATATTAATACTACAGACTGTTTGGCTTAAATAACAGGAATCAATTTTCTCACTGCTCTGCAGGATAGAAACCTAAGATTAATATTCCAGCAACATTACTTTATGGTGAAGACCCCTATTCTTTGTTTGCAGATGGTCACCTTCTCAGTGTGTCCTCAGACTGCCTTTCCTTTGTGCATACATGTTCCTGGTGTCTCTTTCTCTTCTTATAATGACAACAGTCATATTGGATTAGGTCCCAATTCTCATGATATCATTTAACGTTGATTACCTGCTTAAAAGCCCTATCTTTAAGTACAATCGCTTTAAGAATTAAGGCTTCAGCATTTGCTGAAGCAGTGGGCAGACACAATTCAGTCAATACTATCAATCAAATCAGACTTCATTAGTGACCAGATTTTGAAAGCCAGTGACAGAGTGATAGCCCTGTTCTTTAGGAATTGATCCAGTGAGCAGAAGCCTCACTCCAGTAACAATGTGACTGAAAGTGAATCAGCAGTCTCCAAACTCCAGTAATGTATGCATGCTAAGTTGCTTCAGTAGTGTCCAAATTTGTGCAACCCTATGGCAAAATGATAGGATACTGAAAGAGGAACTCCCCAGATAAGTAGGTGCCCAATATGCTATGGGAGATCAGTGGGGAAATAACTCCAGAAAGAATGAAGGAATGAAGCCAAAGCAAAAACAATACCCAGCTGTGGATGTGACTGGTGATAGAAGCAAGGTCCAAGGCTGTAAAGAGCAATATTGTATAGGAACCTGGAATGTCAGGTCCATGAATCAAGGCAAATTGGAAGTGGTCAAACAAGAGATGGCAAGAATGAATGTCGACATTCTAGGAATCAGTAAACTAAAATGGACTGGAATGGGTGAATTTAATTCAGATGACAATTATATCTACTACTGCGGGCAGGAATCCCTCAGAAGAAATGGAATAGCCATCATGGTCAACAAAAGGGTCCGAAATGCAGTACTTGGATGCGTTCTCAAAAATGACAGAATGATCTCTGTTCATCTCCAAGGCATACCATTCAATATCACATTATCCAAGTCGTTGTCCCAACCAGTAACACTGAAAAAGCTGAAGTTGAATGGTTCTATGAAGACCTACAAGATCTTTTAGAACTAACACCAAAAAAGAGATGTCTTTTTCATTATAGGAGACTGGAATGCAAAAGTAGGAAGTCAAGAAATACCAGGAGTAACAGGCAAACTTGGCCCTGGAATGTGGAATGAAGCAGGGGAAAGACTAATGGAGTTTTGCCAAGAGAATGCACTGGTCATAGCAAACACCCTCTTCCAACAACACAAGAGAAGACTCTACACATGGACATCACCAGATGGTCAACACCAAAATCAGATTGATTATATTCTTTGCAGCCAAAGTAGGAGAAGCTCTATATAGTCAACAAAAACAAGACCAGGAGCTGACTGTGGGT
>SJYC01032230.1:0-14485 GCA_006408675.1 Madoqua kirkii | reverse complement strand
ATCTAGACTAAAAAACTGAATATGCTAAAAGGAAGTGAAGTCATCCTAGGCTAATTATGTATAATTCAAACATATTAATATGAATATATTTCAAAGACTACATAATTTTCAGGTTAAAATAAGCATACACACGTTTTATACATGGACTGACATAATAACTGTCAACAAATCCAGTTTTAAATGGACAAAATAATTGAGTAATATCCTCGTCAATTATTGACATCCACAATACACTTCACAGGATAAATTAAAGTCTCTGGAGATTTGCTAATGCCCTCATTGTCACTTGCCTTTCATATCACCATCCATCACTGTAACACCCTGAACACACTGACTCCATTAGAGTGTTTTATACATGGACTGACATAATAACTGTCAACAAATCCAGTTTTAAATGGACAAAATAATTGAGTAATATCCTCGTCAATTATTGACATCCACAATACACTTCACAGGATAAATTAAAGTCTCTGGAGATTTGCTAATGCCCTCATTGTCACTTGCCTTTCATATCACCATCCATCACTGTAACACCCTGAACACACTGACTCCATTAGAGAAATATTTATCCCCAATGTAGACCTTATAAGTACTTCTTTGAATAGCTCTGATTTAGTGTTTTGTGTCAATGTCCTATCAAATAAGTATAAAGCTGACTACAGTATCACAGACATAAATTCATCCTTAAAGTGCAAACATCTCTTAGAAGTTAAATCAACTCAGATTGCTCATCCTTATGCAAGTTTTCCAGCTAACAAAATATAAAAACATATATTTGCATATATGGTAGGTATGCTTTTGGGGTGGGCTTCGATCATTTTGAAAGCGTTGATGAAAGAGGCATCCTGACCTCTAGACAATCTCTCATGAAAATGTGACAAATCAATTAAAATATGTTTTAGGTGACTTGCTGTTACATAGGTAGACATAATTAAAGTGGGTTGTCAGTCGAAACACTTTAAAATCCCAGAATGTCTTAGCTATGACCATTCCAAAAATAGTATTAATCAAACCGTCAGTTGCCCTTTTTGTTGTTCGGTTACCCAGTCGTGTCCGACTTTGTGACCCCATGGTCTACAGCAAGCCAGGCCTCTCTGTCCCTCACCATCTCCTGAAGTTTGCCCAAGTTCATGTCCATTGCATCAATGATGCCATCCAGTCATCTCATCCTCTGATGTCCCCTTGTCCTTCTGCCTTCAATCTTTCTCAGCATCAGGGACTTTATCAATGAGTCAGCTGTTTGCATCCGATGATCAAAATACTACAGTTTCAGCCTCAGCGTCAGTCCTTCCAATGAGTATTCAGGGTTGATTTCCCTTAAAATTGACTGCTTTTATCTCTTTGCTGTCCAAGAGACTCTCAGGAGTCTTCTCCAGCATCACAGTTTGAAAGCATCAATTATCTGATGCTCTGCCTTCTTTATGGTCCATCTCTCACAACCATATGTGACCACTTTGGAAGATCACAGCCTTGACTATACAGACCTTTGTTGGCAGAGTGATGTCTTTGCTTGTCAATACTATATCTAGGTTTGTCATCGCTTTCCTGCCAAGAAGCAATTGTCTTTTGATTTCATGGTTGGAGACAACATCTGCAGTGATTTTAGAACCCATGAAGAGGAAATGTCACTATTCCACATTTTCCCTTTCTATTTGTCATAAAGTAATGGGCCTGGATCTTAGTCTTTTTAATATTTACTTTTAAGCTGGCTCTTTCACTCTCCTCCTTTACCATCATCAAGAGGCTCTTTAGTTCCTCTTTGCTTTCTGCCATTAGAGTGGTGTCATCTGCATATCTGAGATTGTTGATGTTTCTTCTCCCTATCTTGATTCCAGCTTGTAACACATCCAGCCTAGCATTCCTCATGATGTGCTCAACACATAGATCGAACAAACAGGGTGAGAGTAGACAGCCCTGTCACACTCCTTTTTTCAATGCTGAACTAATCAGTTGTTCCATACAGGGTTTTCTAACTGTTGCCTCTTGGCCTGTATACAGGTTTCTCAGGAGACATGTAAGATGGTGATATTCCCATGTCTTTAAGTGAAAGTGAAGTAACTTAGTTGTGTCCAACTCTTTGAGACACCATGGACTGTAGCCTACAAGGCTCCTCAGTCCATGGGATTTTCCAGGCAAGAATACTGGAGTGGGTTGCCATTTTCTTCTCCAGGGGATCTTCCTAACCCTGGGATAAAACCTGGGTCTCCCGCATTGTAAGCAGATGCTTTACCATCTGAGCTACCAGGAAAGCCTGTCTTTAAGAGCTTTCCACATTTATTATGATCCAATTATGCCTTTGGTATAATTGATGAAACAGAGGTAGATATTTTTTTGGAATTCTCTAGCTTTCTTTATGATCCAGCAAATGTTGCCAATTTGATTTCTGGTTCCTCTTTCTTTTCTAAATCTAGCTTGGACATCTGGAAGTTCTTGGTTTGCATAATGCTGAAACCTAGGATTCAATATTTTAAGTATGTATTGCTAAGGTCTTGCTAAGCATGATCTTACTAGCCTGGGAGATGAGTGCAATTATCCAATGGTTAGCACATCCCTTCTTGGGATGAGGATTGACTTTTTCAGTCCTGTAGCCACTGCAGGGTCTTCCAGATTTTCTGACATATTAAATACAACACTTTGATGGCATCATCCTTAAGATTTTGAATAGTTCTACTTGAATTCCATTGCATCCACTAGTTTTATTAATAGCAGTGCTTCATAAGGCCCACTTGACTTCTTTCTCCAGAATGTCTGGCTCTGAGTGGCTGACCACACCACCACCATCATTCTCTTCAGTTGGGTCTTCTTTGTATAGTCCTTCCATGTGTTTGTTCCATCTCTTCTTGATCTCTTCAGTGTCTACTAGGTCTCTACCATTTGTGTCCTTTATTGTCCCCATCTTTGGGCAAAAATTTCTCTTGATGCCTCCAATTTTCCTGAAGAGATCTCTAGTCTTTTCCCTTAGGAATGGACTATAAATATGATCTGGTCATTTTTAGCTTATTTTCAGGATGGATTGAGGTTTTTCCTTAGAAGAAAATACTCTTTTAACAGTGGTTGCTTATAAAAGGGAAAAAAAAATCAATACAAAACACTTAAGCATCTCACCTAGGGAATACCAACTTCGTTTCCAGTGTCAAGAATATACTTTTCACTGGGACTATCACTAAAGAACTTTGCATAGTTGCTTTTACTCAAACTATCCTTTGTCAATGTCATACTCAATCTATACAATTTAAGATATCCAGAGAACTTCAAAATAGGGAAAATGTGCTGTAAGTGAGCTTTCTGGAAGAAAATATTCTACTCCCTCCTCATGGATGCTGTGTGAGCTGAATCCAGTTGTAAAATAATGTTACTAAAACAGAGTTCTGAGTTTTGGTTATGACCTGTTTTAATCATATATGCCCACAAGTCTGGTCTGGAGTTTCAAGCAAGTAGTGTAATAGTGTTGCCTTAGACAATCACTTGGGCCCTGATTTTCCCTTGGCTAGTCCATAGGAACTTGTATAGCAAACACTTTTTGTTGCACCTGTAAACAAAACACAATAATCAGATAGAATAATCACTGAACAGTCTAATGAAAATGACCAGTTGGCTCTAGAGAGCAGACCTGGCTGTTCTTTGAGATATGCTTTTTTGGTACATGTTTGTTAATCTCTATTTCTACTTTCTGAAGATATTATTAGGATTCATAATTACTTAAAAATGGAGAATTACCTGTATTGTAATTGGCCAAAATATTCTGTCCTAAGACTTAAGTACTATGTAGGCATTGTCACAGAACATGATTAAATATGATTTGCAGTCACAAACACATGAGCTACATATTCTAGTCTAACTTCTCATCAGTACAATTTTAAATATGTATGCAATTAGAAATATTATTATATATATAACAAAATATAAGCAGATTCAGCCCTGGCCACCACCAGCAGGCAGTTAGGCCATCACAAATAATACTCTTAGAATATACTCAAATATCATAGTTTCTCTGTGACCACTTTGTGACAATTTCTAAAATAACACAGATAGTGTTTTTGTTGTCTTGTTGCTATTTGACTGTTGCTTGGACTGTAGCCCTTCAGGCTCCTCTATTCACCAAGTTCTCCAGGCAAGAATATTGGAATGGGTTGCAATTTCCTGCTCCAGGGGATATTCCCAACCCAGGGACTGGATCTATTTCTCCTGCACTGGCAAGTGGACTCTTTACCACAGAGCCACCTGAGAAGCCCCAGACAGATATTAAAAATTAAAGAAAAAATAAAAAAAAGAATTTGAAGTCTTCATTTTCTATTTCTTTTTAAACTGACAGCACTGACAGCATCCTCTTTTAGATTAGAATTTAACAAGCTATTCAACAACGTAATTGTCCCTCCTTCCTACCAGGAAGGATGTATCTTTGGTTTCCTTAACCTCCACTTAGAGTCATCCAGCTCAGTCCTGATTCCTATGTTTAAAAGCCCCTAGTTATTTCCTCTTATCAAAACAGCACTGATTCTCATATTCTTTCATTACCAAAATCCAAATAGGCCTAACTGTGAATTGTTTTTTTGATAGTTTTTATCTGGTGAGTTCCAATATTTCTCAGGGCCTTTCTAAGGAAATTTTAAATTTTAGTTATCTTACATTTAGTATTAAAATTTAAAAAGTGATATATCACTGAAGAGACAAAACCATTAAGTATTATTTGGATAAATATGGACCTCAAGATACTACTTTGGGTTGTGCTGGTAGTGTGCTAAGTCACTTCAGTCATGTGTGACTGTTCATGGCCCCATGAATGAATTTAGCCCACCATGTTCCTCTGTCCATGGAATTATCCAGGCAAGAATACTGATGTGGATTGATATTTCCTCCTCCAGAAATCTTCCCAACCCAGGGATCGAACTTGTGTCTCTTATGTCTCCTGAGTTGGCAAGTGGGTTTCTTACCACTAGCAACATCTGGGAAGCCTCAGTTGTCAAATATCTCAAATCTAATCATTTCTGATTATTTTTCCTCTTTGTCCAGATCTGTAATGTTCATGAATTGTTGAGTATGCTTTTCTCTACTCTCCAATATCACCATCTGAAGAATCAGTGTAGGTTTTTATTGTTTACTCAGTTTTGTCAAAGTCCCTGAGTCAACAGACATGCAGGACCTGTTAGTGAGCAAGTTACGTCATCTGACCTTCAGGGAGTGGAGGAAATTATTCACAACAGAATGAAGTTCATATACTATATTTGTTAAAAGGAAAAACACATTATTTTTAATTTTATTTGATATATAAGTGTATTGTATATGAAATTATAAGAAACATTTATATATATATATATATATATATATATATATATATACACACACATATACATACACACAAGAGAGCATGGTGGGCTACAGTCCATGCATTTGCAAAGAGTCAGACACAATTGAAGTAACTAAGCATGCATACATACACACACATGAAATTATTAGTCACTTAGTGGCTATACCACACAGTATGCAGGATTTTTTTTTTTCCCCAACCAGGGACTCAACCCAAACCTGTGCCTCTTGCAGTAGAAGCATTGAGTCTTAACCACTGAACTGCCAGGGAACTTTACTAAAGGTATATTGAAAAACTACTATGATATTTTAATACATTTCATGAATAAAATATATTCAGCAATAAAACTTTTGGAACACGTTTCTCATAGTATAACTTACACTGATGATTACTTCTCTGTGTAGCATGCCTTTTGCTCCATCCTCCCTTCAAGATGGTGTCTAATTTGTTGCATTCTCTCTGGTTTATGTGTCATCTCCTCCAGGAATCTATCCTTGACCTGTTCGGACTGAACAAATCTGCCCTTTTCTGTGATTCTATGATACTCTGTACCAATCTATCATATACTTATATTATTTTTTTCTGAGTCTGATTTTCTCATAGACCTCGGTTTTCTTGAAAGAAATTTATTCATTTTATGTCTATGATGATTATACAATAATCTCCCAGTAAATGTGTGAAAAAGAAATGAGTAGTTATAAGCTCTTCCTATTTAAGAAATAAAACCTAGCAAAGGCAACCAGGTGCTTCTTATTTAAAGTACATCATATTGAAAAACTAACAAATACTCTCATATTTGCTATTATGACTGATTAAGTGTTCTCTGCAGTGTATAATGAAATTACTTTCTTTGTATTGAGAGAGATTCTATTGCAGTATTGAAAAAATATCAATTAGATACTAATTAGTCTTGCTTTCTGCTTGTAGAGGGCTTGAGGTGAATGGGTGTGGAAGAAAATGGGAGCAATAATTAAGTAAACATTTAGGCAATTCAAACCTTGTGCTCCTTGAAGATAAAAAGCAAATCAGGTTTGCAATATAACCTCCACACAGACAACCAGGGCAGATGCTAATGAATCTAACATGTTTGTCATGAGTAGTTTAGCTTTAAAGCCATTGATTTCTTTACAAAGAGAAGCAGTGAAACATAAAGTTTTTATGCTGCATAAAACCTGAAAAATTAAAGGCTGCTAATGGTCTTTAGTAATACATTGTGAGGATGATGATTATGAAAAAGCTCAGCAGTTTTGATGAATCACTCTCATCTGGCAAGAGGTCTTGACTTATTTGACAGAAGGTGTCTTGCATAGATCAGCATACAGAAGTGAGAGATAACAGCTATTGTGTTACATAATAGTGCAATAATACAACATTTATAGGGTTTTAAGTGCAAGTGAGAAACAATAAAAGTGAAGAATTTCACAGTTAAGGAGGAAACATACCAGTCTGCCCTTTAGCACAAAGTCACAACCCAGAATTAAGGGACTTGTGATTCAGGGTGAATGGTGTGGCTGTTTGCTTAAAGAAACAGTCTGCATCAATTATTCACATATTATATTATTTCATTTTTTAAATTTTATTTTACACCAAGGAATGAACAAACTTTCCTTATAAGGCCAGCATAACCCTTCTTAAATCTTATGGTTTTATTTCTCTAGTCAAAAAAGTAGTTTGGCATTGAATTATCAATTTTTTGAAATTTAAGTATCTAGCAATGACTGTATACCTGAATAAGAGAAACTTCACTTCTCCAAGTTTATTTCCCCCTCTCTAGTTATACGTTGTACTGAAATTACTGTCTCCTTGGTTTGCTATATCCTTGAGTGCTTTTATTTGCATGAGCCAATTTCTTTTTGAAACCAAGCAGGGCTTTCTGAGGCTCCTGAATGCAAGTCATTTCTGTGTCCCTAATTTCTTGATCGTAGAAAATAGATTTTATTCAGCCTCGACCTTTGCAGATTTCCAAAATGCAGATTCAAATGGTTGTTAATCAGGAAAGGGAAAGGACACAGAAACAAAGGAGGAACAGTCAAGAAAAAATATGCAGCCTTGGGGAAAGGTCCTGGTTCCCCCTCAAGGAATATACATAACAATATCTTTGGGCTCTTCTGAAGAACAAAGGCGGCTACCTAGGTGTAAGATGGCAACTTTAGGCTGAGCACAAGATTTCTGGAGCAATGCCCTGTTACCTCACCACATACTGAGGTAGAAACTGACAGGCAGTAAGTGTAGGACTCTGAGACCTAGGTCTTGTTTTCAATGAACATCTTACTACACAATCTAAAACTATATTCTTTGTCCCAAATTTCAGGAATGTGTTCTTGGTCTAATAAAGAATCAGCACTCAGATCAAAGAAAGGGCAGTAATTAACTACTGTTCCATGTGACTGAGGGAAAAACTACTGATGATTATTCATCTTTAGCTGATATATCTCATAAGCCCATATTTTTGGTCCATTGTAAAATGGCCAGAGGGCAAGTAAAAGGGTGGAGACTTAATCCAAGGATCAAGAAATGACACAAATATGTCAAATTAACCATTTTGACCTTTAAAGTGATTGGTTAGAAATTATGAATTTTAAGGACAGGAGTCAACCAAAAATGCACAGATTAATACTGCTTAGGATGTAAACTGCTGTAAGTCCTGTCTTTGGGTGATTCTTTACTGTCTCTCAGTGTCAGAGCTGGAAACTTTGTACTTTCCTTTTCAATCAGTAAAAACTATTCACTTGCTAACGTGAGTGTTTGCCTACTCCTGAGGTTCATTCTTCATGTTAGATAGTTAGAATAGGGAAAAAGGAGTCCAGAATAGCAGTGGCTAAAATATAAAGTTGGGAAAAGCCTGTGTAAATAGAACAAAAGAAGGTCCAAGGACGAGTGAGGACCTCTGGTAAAACAAGCAGCCCTCCTGGCTAGCCCAATTTACATAGGGCAGGCTCAGAGGGAGGACAAAGAACATGTAAAAAGAGGGGCCAAAACTGAGCTGGAGCCTCTCTTCTCTACATCTTTTTGGTCAGCCCACGCTCACTCCTCCAGGGTATACTATTCTTTGTTTTCTCTAATAAACTGAACTGTAACACTGATTTTTCTATCATTTCAAATTTTTGCTGTGATGAGACAGAACCAAGGAAATTGCAAATTCCCCCGACATGTGGTCCCATGAGTAAGAACTTGGATTTTGGTTTCACATAGTCTGCAACACACCAGCTCCCTATCGTTCACTATCTCCCAGAGTTGGCTCAAATTCATGTCCATGAGTCTACGATGCCAGCCAACCAACTCATCCTCTGCTGCCCCCTTATCCTTCTGCTTTCAGTCTTTCCCAGGATCATGGTCTTTTCCAACAGGTTGGCTCTTCGTATCAGATGGCCAAAGTACTAGAGCTTCAGCTTCAGCATCAATCCTTCCAATGAATATTCAGGACTGATTTCCTTTAGGAATGACTGGTTTGATCACCTTGCTGTCCAAGGAACTGCCAAGAGTCATCTGTAGCATCACAGTATGAAAGTATCAGTTCTTGAAGCTCAGTCTTTATGGTCCAATTCTCACATCTGTACATGACTACTGGAAAAAGCTACTACCATAGCTTAGGTTTAACTATCCAGACTTTGTTGACAAAGTGAAATCTCTACTTTTTAATACACTATCTAGGTTTGTCATGGTTTTTCTTCCAAGGAACAAACATATTTTAATTTTATGGTTGCAATCACCATATGCAGAGATTTTGGAGCCCAGGAAAATAAAGTCTGTCAGAGTTTGTATTTTTTTCCTCACCAATTTGCCATGAAGTGATAAGACCAGATGCCATGATCTTTGTTTTTTGAATGTTAAGCCAACTTTTTCACTCTCTTCTTTCACCGTCATCAAGATGCTCTTTAGTTCCTCTTTTGTTTCTGCCATTATGGTGGACTCATCAGTGTATCTGAGGTTATTGACATTTCTTCCTGAAATCTTGATTCCATCTTGAGATTCATCCAGCCTAGCATTTCACATGGTGCACTCTATATAAGTTAAATAAACAAGGTGACAATATAGAGCCTTGAAGTATTCCTTTCCCAATTTGGAACCAGTCCATTATTTCATGTTCATTTCTAACTGTTGCTTCTTGACTTGCATACAGGTTTCTCAGGAGGCAAATAAGGTAATCTGGTATTCCCAGCTCTTGAAGAATTTTCCACAGTTTGTTGTGATCCGCACAGTCAAAGTTTTTGGTGTAGTCAATGAAACAGAAGTAGATTTCTGCTTCTACTTTCATTCTACAATGAAATAGAAGTAGATTTTCTGGAATTCTCTTCCTTTTTCTATGATGTAATGGATGTTGGCAATTTGATCTCTGATTGCTCTCTGCCTTTCCTAAATCCAGCTTGAAAATCTGGTAGTTCTCATTTCACATATTGTTGAAGCCTAGCTTGAAGAATTTTGAGCATTACTTTGTTAGAGTGCAACTGTGTGGTAGTTTGAGCATTCTTTGGAATTGCCCTTTTTGGGACTGGAATGAAAACTGATCTTTTCTAGTCCTGTGGCCACTGCTGAGTTTTCCAAATTTGCTGGCATATTGAGTGCAGAACTTTCACAGCATCAACTTTCAGGATTTGAAATAGCTTAGCCGGAGTTCTATCATCTCCACTGGCTCTGTTCATAGTAATGCCTCCTAAGGCCCACTTTATTTCATACTCCAGGATGCCTGGGTGTAGGTGAGTGATCACATCATTGTGGTTATTTGGGTCATTAAGACCTTTTTTTTTTTTTTTTCTTTTTGGTATAGTTCTTCTGTTTATTCTTAATATCTCTTCTAATATCTTTTGCTTCTCTTAGGCCCATACAGTTTCTGTCCTTTATCGTGCCCATCTTTGCAGGAAATGTTGCCTTATTATTTCTAATTCTCTTGAAAAGCTCTCTAGTCTTACCCATTCTATTATTTTCCTCTATTTCTTTGCACTGATCACTGATGAAGGCTTTCTTATCTCCCCTTGCTATTCTTTGGAATTCTGCATTCTAATCAGTATATCCTTCCTTTTCTCCTTTACCTTTCACTTCCTTTCTTCTTTCAGCTATTTGTAAGATCCACTCAGACACCCATTTTGCCTTTTTGCATTTCTTTTTCTTGGGGATGGTTTTGATCATCATGTCCTGTACATTGTATCTTATTTAGTTTTCATCAAATCCTTGAGGTGGTCATAATAATTATACTTAATTACAGATGAAGAAACAGATTAAAAGAGTTTATGTAATGTTTCCTAAAGTATCAGATATGACTTAGTGAGTGAACAGCAGCAGCAAATGTCTCCTAAGTCTGATGTCTTGCAAATAACAGATTTGAACTTGGCTCTGATGAACTGACTACACAAAGACTTTATTCTGTGTTCCTCAGGTACTCATTACCATTAACTCAGAAATTTTCTAACAATTATCATATTATTATTTTCACATGAATTAAAAATGTATTTAAGTTCAGGTAATAAGTCACAACAATCATACGTTTTTTGTTTTTTTCTTTCTGAACTCCTAGAATAAAATGTTATGAATATTTTCCCAGAAAAGATTTTCAGAATAAATGTTAAAATGTTTACTAAGAAACATATTATTCAGTACATAGTGATAGGCAGACACACACAAAAATACTTACTCATGAATCCTGATTTTAAAGGACATATATCACTCTGAAACATATTTATTGAAAGGAAAACTGATAGTCAAGGTAAAATAACAATAATTTAAAAGGTAAGATGTAGCTACTTGATGCAAGTAGAGAAAAATAACACTAGAAAAAAATGTTTTATAAAATGTGTATGAAATTCCATATTTAGCTGAGAACTGTCCCCCATGAACTTACACTTTATAATGATAGATCAGTAAGCCAGTGAGGAAAATTTAGAAAAAAAAAAAAACCAAGAACTGTGAAAAATATGCATCAGGAGTTATTGTACTTACAGAAGCAATGTATAGTTCTCATAGGAATGTCTTTCTACACACTTGGATGCCTGAGATGATCCTGCAATGACTGAGAGTTAGCCAAAGAAATGAAGTGGAGAAAGACAGTCCAGATAAAGAAAATAAATGAACACTGAGGAAAAGAGAGTTCACAGCACAATAACAAAAATGTAAATGATTCAATGAGACTGGGCCCAAAGTGCAAAGAAAGCAGTGGCTAGTGATGAAGACAAACAAGGTAAACACATGCTGTGTCCTTGCTTGTCTTTCCTGTCTCACTAAAAAGCTTTGAGCTTTTCCTGAGGACTTTGGTAACTCAATAGAACTTTTAACAAAGAGAGGTATGCAATTAAATTTCTCATTTGTAAAGCCACTATGGAAGAAATGCTGAAGGTGATTAGAGGAGGTAAACACTGAATTTCAAGACATGTTGTTACAAATCAAGAATGAAATAACAAAGCAGCAGGGAAGGATTTCAAAAGATACTCAGAAACCAGAAGCTATGGAATTAGGTAAAAAATTGGTCTGAAAGAATAAGAAAAAAGGAATTACAAAGAAAGAAATCTGGTATATAGCTTAAAAACTGGATAAATATGAAACAGACTTAAATAGCAGAATAAACATACTGATAGAACCCTGTGATCATGATAATATCAATTTGAATGTTTATATTTGCAATGCCAAGAGGAGATTTTCAACTGATACTCTTGACCTCATAATGAGACTTTACATGAGATAATGATACGAGGGAATATTCAGTATTTAGTACACTCAGCGTGTACATACATAGTGCTGAAAAGTAAGCCAGTAATTGATCCTCAAGGAAAACAAACATTTAAATAAGAAATAGAAGAGAAAGCTGAATAGAAAGTGGGCCAACTTATTAAAGACGGATGAAGTAGAAACAGGGATAAGAAGTCTAGGAATTAAAGTTTGTTCTAGACAACAAACCACTCTATCTTCTCACTTTCAAATGGAAAGATTTGAAAATTAGTTACAAGAGTATCAAAAAAACTATGAGAACAATATTCAAAAACTGAGATTATTTCAAGATTAATAATTGCAGTAACACCTACCATTCCTAGGCTGAAATAGCAAAACTGTGTTGCCTATATTACATAATTCCTCTGTACTTGAAATTTCAAGAGATTATGCTGCTGTCTTGGTTGCCTAAGAACATACCTACCACACCCACACAGTTTTCCAAAAACCCAAGTACCACATTATATATTATGCTATCCTACTAGGGAAACTTAAAAACACTCACTGATGTTGCTTCCACCAAAACAAGAGCCTTTGATAAAGTCTTACTACCAAGGCTGCTGCAGGACCCAAGCACTCTGTGTATCAATGGTGACAGCCACTCTTTGCCATTCTCAGTGCTGGAACCACATAGCCTGAGCAGGACTTGTACTCGGCCTCAATGTTGTTGGAGTCACATCCAGAAGCCAAAAGACAGGGGTGCATGAATTCTTTTCTTCTCCCATTTCCCAAAGCCAGTGCCTTCCATTGGAAAAATCATTTTTAGGCTTCCGAAAGAACAGAGGATGGAAGTTGAATTGCAACAACAACAACAAAATGACAAGTATGCAAAGTGTCCAGAGAGATGGATGGCCAATATAAGACCTATGGATTTGGGTTGGGATCCCAATCACCCACCAAAACATTTTGCTAAGGTGATGCCTCAACTTATTTCCTTTCTAGAAGTTAATGAGGAGGTTTTAGCTATTTTTCAATACTGCTGCTGCTGCTAAGCTACTTCAATCGTGTCCAACTTTGTGCGGCCCCATAGATGGCAGCCCACCAGACTCCCTCGTCCCTGGTATTCTCCAGACAAGAACACTGGAGTGGGTTTCCATTTCCTTCTCCAATGCAGGAAAGTGAAAAGTGAAAGCGAAGTTGCTCAGTCATGTCTGCCTCTTCTCAACCCCATGGACTGTAGTCCACCAGGCTCTTCCATCCATGGGATTTTCCAGGCAAGATTGCTGGAGTGGGGTGCCATTGCCTTCTCTGACAATTCCACTACTAACTCCTAGAACTACTGTGATTATTCTGCCCAGTACATTTCCACACTATGTAGTGAAAGACAAGGGAAAGAGAACAGGATGGGTCTATGGAAGCTCTGGACCTATTGTGGGATGAGTTGGGTCCATGTAACAGTGGACATTAGAAAACATACCCTTCTTGGTAGCTAAAATATTCTGTGAGCATATTTTCTATAGACAGAAATTCAGCACCTTAAAATATTTTTATTTTCAAACAGCCACTAGTCTCCTTTAATTCAAGCTGGTGGCACGTTTTCCTGTGTAGTTTTTGGTTGCCATCAATTAGATACTGAGTAATATTGATGATTCTTTTGTATTTTTTTATCACCTTAATGAAGGTAGTGTCCTCTGGCCCCTTCTGGGGAATGCATACATCTGATACTTCTCTGTTTTTTAATAAAGGTATCCTGCAATGCATGCCTTTCTGTCTTTTCAATCCTGCTTTTTAGAAATAAGTCAGGTTTCTGAGTTATAAGACAATGATCTCATATCAGTATATCTCCACTATCCAGCCTCCCATGCCACCTAGTTCACTTTTAAAATTGACATCAATATATATTCTTCTAGTTCCTATTGGTAATTGGTAGCCTGATTTGGCAGAGAAGGCAATGGCACCCCACTCCAGTACTTTTGCCTGGAAAACGCCATGGATGGAAGAGCCTGGTGCACTTCAGTCCATGGGGTCGGACACGACTGAGCAACTTCACTTTCACTTTTCACTTTCATGCATTGGAGAAGGAAATGGCAACCCACTCCAGTGTTCTTGCCTGGAGAATCCCAGGGATGGGGGGTCTGGTGGGCTGCAGTCTACAGGAACGCACAAAGTCGGACACAACTGAAGTGACTTAGCAGCAGCAGCCTGATTTGGCTGTTTTTCCTTTTACTTTCATTTATATTTTATTCCTTTATATTTTTCTTCCTTCATTCTTTCTTTTCTCCATCCTTTCTTCTTCCTTCCTTCCCTCTCCCCACCCACCCTTTCTTATTTATTTTGATACAAATCTATTTTATCATACAGTAGAGAATGATTTTTAATTGCTTAGGCTATTCCTTCCCACACTTAATTTGTTATCTAAAAGCAATATGGAGGCAATGCTATAGTTTGAGGAGGATAAAATAATCTTTTGAGGCCTTTTCATTGTTTATAGGCAGTGGGAGACTGCTTTGCTATAGCAAGGTGAGAAAGACTCTTTCTATCAGTCAA
>SJYC01032227.1:0-10321 GCA_006408675.1 Madoqua kirkii | reverse complement strand
AATAAAAAATCTAGCAATATAATAGAAGCAATATACTAAATATGAGTTACCAATATTTACTATGTTATCAACTTTAATACAAAAATTATGTAGGGCATATACTAATAATATAGAAGTAATTTGCCTATAGAAATATAGGCAAAATTACAGTTGTTAGCATTTCAGTCAGTAATTTTTGTGGTTATATCTCCATTCTGTTATAGTTCCTCCAACTTGGGATAAATCAGGATCATCTGGGAAAGTACAAAGGAGAATAATTAAAAGAATTAAGTGATTAATATACAAAATATGTATTTAAGATTAAGAGATTTCAGATGATTCAACCATAAGATGAACAGTCTCTTGATAATGATGGAATGACTTATATCGTTTACAGAGGACTGAACCTCTACGGAAACGTGAGCTTGCATATCTGTTTATAATCACTTTTGATTTCAGGGCAGATTTGTTCTAACTGAAGAGTGGTAACAGCAGCAGAAGCTGAAAAAAACAGAGAAAGACAAGAGTAATGAAAATGTGTTGAGCAGAATCCGCACTATCTGCTGGTTGAGATGTCCATACAGCCTACATTTGCACGTTACCTTATCTTCACTGAATTTACTGTTACTCTAGCAGACCCACTAAGTCGCCCGGGAAACACTGTCAAGTTTTGGCATATTCTGTCACTGAACACCTCTCCTGCACTGCCATCCATCTTTTAAGTGCTCTAGTATTTTCAGGTTCCTCTTTCAGACCTTAGGCATTTTCATGTCCAGTGCTTGTCACAATCATCCAATGCCTCTTTATCAGAGCCCTGGAACTCTGATCACCCAGAGTGAACTCTGAGGCAAAAATGGCATTTTATCATCCAAATAAACATCTTCCTTCTCTGACACAAGGCTCTCAGTCTACTGGCAAGTTTTTTGACGCTAACTTTCCCTGTCTGGGGCTTCCCTTGTGGCTCAGATGGTAAAGAGTCTGCGTGCAGTACGAGAGACTCGGGCTCATTCCCTGGGTTGGGAAGATCCCTTGGAGAAAGAAGTGCCAACTCATTTCAGTATTCTTGCCTGGAAAACCCTATGGATGGAGGAGCCTGACAGGCTACAGACCATGGGCTTGCAGAGTCAGAAATGACTAAGCAAATTCAGTCTCCTCATTCTGAATCACAGAACAGAGGACACTGTTTGAGTGATTGTCCCTCAGGTGTCCCATGGACGTTACTTGTAACATATACTAGATGCAAAAGAAGTTCTCATTATACATAATGAACACTTTAAGACATTAAAACTTAATTTACTGTAGGTCCTTGATGGGGAAATTCTAAGTTTCTAGGTCATAGTTGTGCAACTTCTTTCAGGTAATGCTCCATAATCATATAGATATTGACTCTGAGAGTTGAAGGCAGTAGTGGAGGAAATTATTCTGAAATTAACTCTCTGTTGTTTAGTCATTGTCATGTCTGACTCTTTTGTGACTCCATGGACTGTAGTCCACCAGGCTCTCTGTCCATGAGATTTCTCAGCAAGAATACTGGAATAGGTTGCTATTTCCTTCTCCAGGGGATCTTCTACTGCATTGCAGGTGGATTCTTGACTGACTGAGGCACTGCTGCTGCTGCTGCTGCTGAGTCGCTTCAGTCGTGTCCGACTCTGCAACCCCATAGACGGCAGCCCACCAGGCTCCCCCGTCTCTGGGATTCTCCAGGCAAGAACACTGGAATGGGTTGTCATTTCCTTCTCTAATGCATGAAAGTGAAGTTGCTCAGTAATGTCCTACTTAGCGACCTCATGGACTGCAGCCTACCAGGCTCCTCTGTCCATGGGATTTTCCAGGCAAAAGAACTGGAGTGGGGCACTATTGCCTTCTCCAACTGAGGCACAAGGGGGCTCAAATGGGAAAGAAATGCTTGCAACTTTGTTCTATTTGGGATGTGTGTACTCAGTCATTTCTGACTCATTGTGACTGCATGGACTGTAGCCCATGAGGCTCCTCTGTCCATGGGATTTCCCAGGCAAGAATACTGGAATGAGTTGCCATTTCCTTCTCCAGGGGATCTTCCTGACCCCGGGATTGAACCTGAGTCTCTTGCATTGGTAGGTGGATCCTTTACCTGTGCCACCTGTGAAGCCCACTTTTCCTGTCTTATATTGCATTCAGCATTCAAAGCAATGGCACAGTGTCATGATGAAGGGTATTCAAACTTGAGTTTGAATTTACCTCCAATTCTTACTGCACAGCATCAGTGTTGTAGTATTTGGACTTCTGATATCTTAGTAAAATATATTTTATATTAGAAGTCTGTTAGCCAACTTAATATATGTAAAAATTTAGTGTTGGAGATTACAGGGATTATGGAGCTTAGTAGTTGTGTACTCAGGCTGGTGTATGAACTTCTGGTGAACTTGGTCCTCTAGACATTGACTGTCTTTTGAAAATGATCTTTGGGCATTCAATTATTTTTCATAACCTGAATATCTCTGAACATAACCTAGAATATCTCTGAATCAAGTTGTGGTATTCTTGCTCTCTTAGGAAAAGGTAAAATTAAATGCATAATATTTTTAGACAATCTGGTGTCTATAAAATTCTGCTTTCTTATTTATGAATTCCTTTCCAACACAGTTGTTTTATGTGGTGCCATTTCTGATACTTTAACTGGCAGCCCAGTACCCATTCTGCCTTGTTTCATAGGAATATTTGTTTTTCTAATAATGTGTACAGACCATTGCAGTCACATCTATGTACCCTTTAGAGTCACATGGTTTCTTCTTCCTTCAGCACTTGGTACAGAATTCTGTCCATTGACTTCCAAATCAATTCTTTTTTTTCTTTTTTTAACTTTTGCTTTCCCTGTGGATTTCTTCTTTTTATTAGGCTACGTTACCTGTTAGTCTTCAAATCCTTAAACTGATCAGGCCACAGTCTCTCATACGTTTCCTCCCTACAGTGATCTGCAGTCAGTTGGAATTGAGATGGGAAACTGAAAACCCCAAGGAAACTTTGTTCCTCCAGCAGAGTATATAGGGTTTGTCTTGGGATTTCTTCCTTTGGGCTCTCTCTTCATATTCATTCAGTGAGCTTGGTGATTCACACTGGGCCGTTATGACTCAGGCATTCATTCGGGAAACTACCCTGCAATCAAGAATCAAAACAGGTGAAATAAGAGTGAGCCCATGTGTTTAATAGTTTCTTGGGAGAGATGATTAAAAAAAGCTGTGATGATGTTTAGTAGTAAAGAATTGATAAAAAATTAGGCAGGAAAAAAATACTACCTTTTTCTAGATATCTTCAACTGTATCTTGTTTGTAGCTAAATACTCTATGTAATCTCTGCATTAAAATAGATTCACTGTACCATATATGAATTTTTGTAAACAAGCAGAAATTTCTTAAGGAGAACTAAAAGTCTATTCCTAGGAACTCACAAATATAGCTCTTGCTAAAATTCTATACTTTCCTCATCTTTCTTGCTTCTGAGATATATATAAAATATTGTTGAGCAGTAGTAGCAAGAACTGAGTAGGTTATGTCACTGTAATAATTATAAATAATGTAGGAGTTCATATTTTCACTAATGCTTTTTTTCCCAATTATATTAGAAGATTCAAGCCCTTTAAATTTTGAAGGTAAGCTAACTTTTCCGTTTGAGAGTAAAAAGAATCTAATGGTTTTTATTCTATAATTTTACATTGATCAAATCATGCTGAATATCATTCCTCTGGTGACTTGCATTTTCAAGTAATGTCATGTTATTACTTCTAATATAGACAATTGGAGCTTCCCAGGTGGTGCTAGTGATAAAGAACCCACCTACCAATGCAGGAGATATAGGAGACATGGGTCCGATCCCTGGGTTGGGAAGATCCCCTGGAGAAGAGCATGGCAACCCCCTCCAATATTCTTGCCTGGAGAATCCATAGTTAGAGGATCCTGGTGTGCTCCAGTCCATGGGGTCACCAGAGTTTAACATGATTTAGCCACTAAACCAACACCACCAACTCTCCCATATACATTTTAATGACTTGAGAATATAAATATGTAATCACATTGTAATAGTATTATTTTAGCAGTTTATTGTATGTACTTGTAGAATTTTTATAAATGTGTGTGTGTGTGTGTGTGTGTGTGTGTATGCTTAGTTGCTCAGTTAAATCTGACTTTTTGGGACCCCACGAACTTACCATGTTCCTCTGTCCATGGGGATTCTCCAGGCAAGAATACTGGAGTGGGTTGCCATACCTTTCTCCAGGGGATCTTCCCAAGCCAGGGATCAAACCTAGATCTCCTGCTTTGCTGGCCAATTCTTTACTGTCCGAACTACCAGAGAATCCCATAAATAAATATATATTGTGCTTATTTTTATAATGCAGGGATAAATGCATTAATTTCAAATCTGTTACTTTTTTTCAGACTTTTCTCTCTCTATTCCCTCTTCTCTGTGATTTAGGAAATTCTTTTTATTACTTTAGGAAAATAGTGACCAGAACTGGCCCTTTGGTTAAATAAATTCAAAGCAAATATATATTCATTTCTTCAGAATATGAATAAAAGTCATTTAACCTAAATATAGTTATTAGTATTATGGTTTGATAGTATTAATATTTATCAGATTCTATTTGAAAACCAAAAGTGACATTTTGTTTTTATTTCAAAAATTCTTTTTTATTGAATGCATGTTAGAAGATAAAAAAAAATAAAAGCAGAAAAATGTCTAGATAAAATATAAATCTCTACAGCTTTGTACCTACTTCCTCTTGTTTACTAGATAGGAACGTTTTTCCTTTTTTATTTTTAAAGGGTTTTATTGGGGTGTTGTTTTTGTTTTAGTATTTTTGTTGATTTGTTGACACTACAGGAAAAAGACTGAAGAGGAGAAGTGAAAAAAATTTATATGAATTTGAAAAGCAATGAAAATGAACAATGTTGCTCAGAACCTAAGTGACAATTTGTGGCAGGGAACTGTGGAAAGATCCAATTTACCAGCTCTACATGCAATCCAACACTTCTCTCTCACTTTGGGGAGTTTGGATGTCACATCCTTGTCATGGAACTAGAATTTCACAAGGGACACCATTAGCAGAGGCTTTTCAGAGGGTCCTCCTGGTGGCCTCTGAGGGGTAGTCATCAGCTGTGGAAGATCTGAGTTGGAGAAAATTACTATGGCAGAAACCACAGAGTTCCTACAGAACAAGTTCTATGGCAAGCTCAGGTGGGCCTTCTCAAATGGACTGCCGAAAGCAGGGAGGAAGGCTTCTCAGGGGTGGCAATTACAGGCACCAGAAAGCATGTTAGTGGAGACTCAAGTCCTCCTATTTTAACATTAAGTGTGACTCATTTTGTAACCATAGACATGTGATGCCAGGGTATGTGCCTTGTGTCTATAGGTATGTGTGACTGTGTAGCATTTTTTCAGTCACATTTTTCTTCAATATGCTGTTTCATTACATGCTTATTTCCCCTTGTTCAGTTGCTCAGTTGTGTTCGACTCTGCAACCCCATGGACTGTAGGCATGCAGGCTCCTTTGCCCATAGGTTTTCCCAGATGAGAATACAGGACTGGGTTGCAATTTTTCCTCCATATTTTCCCTTAAAAGTGTGATATGAACATCTTTCCTAAATATTAAAGCTTTGAAAAGTAAAACAGAAATAAGTTGATTATTTCCTTCTCACTCCATCTAAAGTTCTATTACCATTTTATTCCATCTCAAAAGGACATTGGATGGAAATTTCAGTTTCCCCTTCTTGTAAGATGTATGGTACTAATATTTCTACTTTGAAATTTGCTGATCTCATCTAAAATAGCAGGCAATTACCTTCCTGCCTCCTCTCAGGGCATGTCTCTCCTAGCTGTGGATATTTTTCTAAGGAAAGGGCAAGATAAGTGTCAGCTCATAGCAACTTATATTACACCTTGGTATTTCTTTTCCTTCTTAAAATATATAAATATATATATATAATCTTTTCTAAAATTGTAATTGCATAAATGGATGTTCTAGGAAGTAATGAAGTCATAGGTAAAATTTGGTGTGTTTTCTTGGGTCATCTACTGTAATTTTGGTTGGTAATCAGAAGAGGAAAAACAGGTACTTGAAAACTTTCTGAGTTGTGTCTGCATTTTTTGATGACTTGGTGCTCTTTTTATTTTTTTTTCATCTGAATTCTAGGAGGGGGTGCTGGAAAGGTCTTGGTGGAGACACACAGGCTGGCTCAGATCATATTGGGAGTGGGAGGATAGATGAGCCCAGGGGCTAGCCAGAGAAGTATTTCAATAAGTGACCCTAAAGTTCCTTGAACTTGAGTAGTAATTGTGGTTTATGGTCTGTTTTATCTTCTTTTGCACCTTCAATTTTCTTTAAAAATTAAATCTTATCCTCTGCTGCTTTGTGAAATAAAAGATGAGTTCTACAGTCAGGATATATTATTAAGAGAAATTAAGAAAGAAAATGCTTGAGATATATTACTTAAAATTGTTTTGAATTGTCTAAACAATTGGCTAAAGAATAAAAAAATACTTATATAACATCAATTTGGCAATTATAAGAAATATACTCCATAATACTCACTTCTGAAATCTAAGAAATAATGAACTAAGAATAATTTGGATACTATCCAACATACTACAGTTGTGAAGATATATATTTTTTTAAGTGCGAGTGTTTGGAAATTTATAGAACTGGAACTTTTTTTAATTTCTGATAGGCACAGCACATCAATGCAAGTTGCAGTTAGGCAATCTTGTGCATTAATTAGAAAAGGTCAAGCTGTGCAAAGGAAATGAGTGCAGTTCATATGGGTGAGAGCTTAGAAAGTACAAGCTGTGACAATGAATTCCAAATCTTAACTAATTACCGGTGGTTCCTCCAAATAAAATGACACTGAATGTTGAAGCATGCTTAAGAGGAGACTTTCTACCTTAGTTGGAAGTTTAAAGAAAATGATAATGTTATTTTTTAAGAAGTAATTTATACATGTAATATATCTTTTTAAAAAAGTTATGCATTATGATTCTAATAACATACCGTGAGACAAAGGAAAGTGAAAAGAAAGGTAGTCACAGAGTTGTGTCCGACTCTGCAATCTCATGGACTGTAGCCTTCCAGACTCCTCTGTTCTCGGAATTCTCTAGGCATTATTCCTATCTGAGTGAAGAGAAAAACAAAATTCAAAGAGAATTGGCAACTTGTCAAGGTCACACAGGTTGTAAGTGACCGAACACATGAAAACCTGTCCTCTTTTTCTTTGAAATATTTTCAAAGCATAATCAGTTTTAAATCAGATCAAAATTCAGCATGGAATTTTGTTGGAATCTCATCAACACGTTCATGTAAATACACAGAATTTTACAAGCTTAGATAAGCTACAGAATGCTTCAGAATTATATTCAAGTTGTTGCTTTATAGGGTTAATGCTTTTAAAATATCATGTCAATATTAAATCAATATAGTCTTATTTTCAGTAAGTCCTAATCATCCTAAAACTCTCTTATTAAATTTATGTGTGATCAACTCAGATTAATAGATTTACTTATTATAGTTTATTTTGCTGGTAATCAGGGATCAGAATTTCAAAGTCAGGGAAAGTAAGACCATATTCATAGGCAGCACAATACAGGTATTCTACAATACAAAGAACATAGCAAAAGTTCCTGAACTTGTGTGGCACAAGAACAAGAAATTAATTAAGAGAACAATGGGATGATGTGAGAAAGATAATTGTGCTTCAGGAAGCAGAACTGTTGTGTGGTTTCAGGATCTGAAGCAGATATGTGGCACAGACAGGCCAAAGCCAACAGTGGTAGAGAATCCAGGATGCATAAGTCACAGATCTATTACCAAAGGAGCCCTCCTTTCAGGAAACCAGACAATAATCAGAGTGGGCCTCACCTAGCTCAGAAATCATAAAATTATATTCACTCCAGAAAAACTGTGGATATCCATCACCTGGGCAAAATTTGAGTAAATTACAGTGAAAGTCAAGAAGCAACAGTTAAACTGGATGTGGAACAACAGACTGGTTCCAAATTGGGAACAGGATACATCAAGGCTATATATTGTCACCCTGCTTATTTAACATATACACAGATACATCATGCAAAATGCCCATCTGGATGAAGCACAAGCTAGAATCAAGATTGCCAGGAGAAATATTAATAACCTCAGATATCCAGATGACTCTACCCTTAATGGCAGAAACTGAAAAAGAACTAAAGAGCCTCTTGATGAAAGTGAAAGAGGATAGTGAAAAACTGGGGTTAAAATGCAACATTCAGTAAACGAAGATCATGGGATCTGGTTCCATCAGTTCATGGCAAATAGAAAGACGATGGAAGTAGTGAGACTTTATTTTGGGGGGCTCACAAATCACTGCAGATGGTGACTGCAGCCATGAAATTAAATAACGCTTGCTCCTTAAAAGAAAAGATATGACCAAACTAAACAGCATATTAAACACCAGAGACATTTCTTTGCAAACAAAGGTCTGTCTAGTAAAAGCTTTGGTTTCTCCAGTGGTCATGTATGGATATGAGAGTTGGACTATAAAGAAAACTGAGTGCCAAAGAATTGATGCTTTTGAACTGTGAAGTTGGAGAAGACTTTTGAGAGTCCCTTGGACTACAGGGAGATCAAGCCAGTCAATCCTAAAGGAAATCAGTCTTGAATATTCATTGGAAGGACTAATGTGAAGCTGAAACTCCAATACTTTGGTCACCTAATGTGAAGAACTGACTCACTGGAAAAGACTCTGATGCTGGGAAAGATTGAAGGCAGGAGGAGAAGGGAATGATAGAGGATGAGATGGTTGGATGGCATCACCGACTCAATGGACATGAATTTGAGCAAGCTCTGGGAGTTGATGATGAACAAGGAAAGCCTGGTGTGCTGCAGTCCATGGGGTCACAAAGATTTGGACATGACTGAATGACTGAACTGAACAGTGAAAGGAGAACTATACAGAGATAGATAATAATTTTGTCCACATCTGTGAGGATATATGAAGAATTACACAGCATATATAGTAGTTTTTTCCATTATCTGTCAACACACAAAAAAGTCAGTTATTTTTCCCCAGTGGCACAAAGAAACAAGTTGAAAGAATAATACTTTATGCATATAATTATGTATTTATAAAAAAATATGTCTGTGAAAAGTGAAAGAGAGAGAAAAAGTTGCAGGCAATAAATTTCAGACCCTACAAGGGGATTTTCTTGGCGGGAAAGTAAGAGAAAGCTGTCAAATTATCATGTTTGAAGTGTATGTAGACAGCTATTCAATTCCAAATTAATATTTAGTTTTTATAATTTAATAAAGATTATATGAGAATATAAAAATAATTCAAGTATCTTCTTGACTTTATTGTTTGCTTTTAGCTTTATTCATGCTCTTGGTGATATAGAATCTTTCAATTTCTCTGCAGTAAATCTGTCAAGCTTCATTCTCTCCTTGGATTTTATGTTTTAATATGTCTTCAAATTAGTTCAATATTAGTATTGTAAAGTTGAATTTGTTTGGCATAAATTGAAAGACATGACTAATATTTGACACTAAGTAATTGTATCAAATCTGTATACTCCCTGCATTCAAGTGGCATTATTATAAACGTCATTTCATAATAATCAAACTCATTCAGACTTAAATCGTGTATCTCTCACTGATCATATTTTTCAAATATATGCTATTTTAGTCCATTCAGGTTTCTGTAACAAACTGCCATAGAGTATTTTTTTTTTTTTTATTGTGCATGCTCAGTTGTGTCTGACATTTTGTGACCCCATGGAATGTAGCCCACCAGGCTCCTCTGTCCATGGAATTTTCCGGGCAAAAATACTGGACTGGGTTGTTATTTCCTCCTCCAGTGGATCTTCTTGACCCAGAAATTGAACCCATTTCTTCTGCATTGGCAAGCAGATCCTTTACCACTGAGCCATCAAGGAAACCCTGAATTAGTATTTATTTCTCACAGTTCTGGGGTCGGGAAGGAAATGATCAAGGTACCTGCTAAGGATCCCCTCTCTGGGTCATAGACAGCTGTCTTCTTGCTGTGTCTTAACGTGGCAGAAAGGACAAGAGGACTCTGAGGGTTTCTTTTATAAGGTAATTAGTCCGTTCACGAGGGTTCTAGCTTCACAGTCTAATTATACCCCAAAGGCTCCACCTCATCATCACCTTAGAGATTAGAATTTCAACAAAACACTTTTGAGGAAACATAACATTCAGTTCATCACATATGTCATAGATTTAAAAATTCTGAAAATTGTTTAAATAACCCCTGAAATTTAAAAAAAAAATGCATGCTCTTGTCAGAATCAATTCTAGTAAGAGTATCAGAAATCTAGAATTGATTCT
>SJYC01032220.1:0-18963 GCA_006408675.1 Madoqua kirkii | reverse complement strand
GACATAATGAGGCTAGTAGCAGGGACAGTATTGAATAAAATGAAATGTATTTATTAAAAAGATGAGTTAATGTGCATTTCACAATTCAGGGGCATGTAAGTATAAAAATGTGTAGATGAAGAAGATGAATAAGGAGAAAAAAATGTGCAGGTGGAATGCTTAGACATATTGTAATGCTCTCTATTATACAAAGATGCTACCTGGGTTCAGCTATAGAAATTAAGGTCTAAACTAATTATTGCAATGCTAAGTCCAACCCAACATTTTGAAGAGTATAAAACCATATATATTTGATTAAATAATTAAAATACATAAACAAGCTAAAGCTATTAAGTAAATAAAGTTCAATTCTCCTACCTTGAAGAGATATCTTTATAGTCTTTGGAAGAACAAGTATAAGTTTTGAAAACTCTGTTCTGGAACATTGATGATATGAGAAGAGTCAGCACCCTGGACACCAGTGCCTCTAGGACTATACCATAAGTGACAAGTGTCTTTGAATGTGCTTTCTGGGACATTCTCATCCAGCATTTTAGCACTTTCTAAAGGACTCTTGAGAGTCCATTGAACTGCAAAGAGATCCAACCAGTCCATCCTAAAGGAGATCAGTCCTGGGTGTTCATTGGAAGGACTGATGCTAAAGTTGAAACTCCAATACTTTGTCCACCTCATGCGAAGAGTTGACTCATTGGAAAAGACTCTGATGCTGGAAGGGATTGGGGGCAGGAGGAGACGGGGATGACAGAGAACCAGATGGCTGGATGACATCACCAACTCGATGGACATGAGTTTAGGTGAATTCTGTCTGGGAGTTGGTGATGGACAGGGAAGCCTGGCGTGCTGTGATTCATGTGGTCGCAAACAGTCAGACATGACTGAGTGACTGAACTGAAATGAACTGAACTGAAAGGAACAACTTCCATAACTTTCAGGCCTAGATATGAACTCACTGGTAGTGTGCTTCTCCCAGGGATGAACTCCCCAGTAGTATGATTCTCTCACATTTTGGCAACACATTTGGGAAAAAAGGCAATGCTAGGAATAGACTTTAGCTTAGTTTTGTGGTTTAATTCTTGTCAGCCAATCATTGACTGTAAGTTGCTGCCTGCAATGAACATAACATATCCTTTTTAGACAACAGTAACCGTTTGAAAGGGAGGGAACTGTGAATTAGGGAGACTTAACTCTCAAGGGTAAGATACATTGTCTTAATAAAAGGGACTTAAATGGGACATCCTTAGTCTCCACCATGGTCAACACATTGTATTACTCAGATCTGCTTTGTTCTCACATTTGCTTCATTCATCAAGGCCAAAGGTTGGCCACAACTTAGGTGAAACTTTATAATAGAAAGGTTATTACAAAGAACTGCAGTACATGCTGCTAGAATTGATCTAAGGTGGTAATTGATACACATTGTCTAGCTTTTCTGCTGCCCACCCCTATTACCTTTAAGTAACACTTCTACTATATGTGGTTGTGTGGTGGAAATTCTGATCTCTAAGGATTCCAACCTTGGTTACTGTATTTGTATCAAGGTGCATCTGTTTACTGACCCATGTACAATTAAGTTCAGTTCAGTTCATTTCAGTCACTCAGTCGTGTCCAAATCTTTGCGACCCCATAAATTGCAGCACGCCAGGCCTCCCTGTCCATCACCAACACCCAGAGTTCACTCAGACTCACTTTCATCGAGTCAGTGATGCCATCCAGCCATCTCATCCTCTGTTGTCCCCGTCTCCTCCTGCCCCCAATCCTTCCCAGCATCAGAGTCTTTTCCAATGACTCAACTCTTTGCATGAGGTGGCCAAAGTACTGGAGTTTCAGCTTTAGCATCATTCCTTCCAAAGAAATCCCAAGGCTGATCTCCTTTAGAATGGACTGGTTGAATCTCCTTGCATTCCAACGGACTCTCAAGAGTCTTCTCCAACACCACAGTTCAAAAGCATCAGTTCTTTGGTGCTCAGCCTTCTTCACAGTCCAACTCTCACATCCATACATGACTACTGGAAAAACCATAGCCTTGACTAGATGGACCTTAGTCGGCAAAGTAATGTCTCTGCTTTTGAATATACTATCTAGGTTGGTCATAACTTTTCTTCCAAGGACTAAGCGTCTTCTAATTTCATGGCTGCAGTTACCATCTCCAGTGATTTTAAACAAAAAAGTACTAACAAATATCCACAGGATCTCCTGACTGCCAAGAACATTTTACCTTGGCCTATTATGGGACAGCAGTCCTCATGATGATCACCTTTGCCAGTATAGTAGCATCCTTCTGGACCAGCTGATCAAAGCAAAGACACCAGGTAGCAGTTACAGCTTTAAATATACAAAGGTAATATCCTTAGGTAAATATGATAATCTTAGTTCATCTCCTTATGGAAGTGATCCACTAAACGTTTGGTCTAGAGGAGACAGGAAGCACAAATTGTTCACTGGGATGCTGGTGAGTGGAACCACTGGTACTTCCACTCATTCCCAGAAAGATGCATTCCATTTATTGCAAACAAGACACTGTATCACAGCTATTGCTTTAAGGATTTTTCCACATTCTGAATAAAGAATCTCATTCTCTCAAAGAGTCATCTTCAAGTTGGCATTTCAGCTGTTTCTTCAAGAGGGTATTAACCTGCTTTATCAGAAAAAACAGCTTCAGGACAGTGAAGTTTGAGGATCAACCAAGGTCATGTGTTATACTGCTGCCGTATTTCTGCTGATAAGGGTCCTTTGTTTTTAAGAATATGTTATAGGAGATCCCACATTGGTATGTATTTAAGTAGTAGGGTTGGCTGAGCCATGGCACAAATGGAAAGCAAAACTATTTCTAGAATACAAGACAATTCAGGACAAGTCATTGTCCTTTCCAGATTCTAAGGAGTTTATTGTAACCAAATTGCCACCAAATAGCTTCTCAGGTGGTGCAGTGGTAAAGAATATGCCTGCCAATTCAGGAAATGCCAAAGACGAGAGTTCAGTCCCTGGGTTGGGAAGATCCTTTGGAGGAGGAAATGATAAGCCAATCCAATATTATTGCCTGGAGAATTCCATGACAGTGAAGCCTGGAGTGCTACAGTCCATGGTGTCACAAAGAAGCAGAGATGACTGAGCGACTGAGCACACACAGCATAACTGGACCTTCTACTTGAGGGATGATGCTTTACAATGGGCTCAGCATTGATCTCTGGTACTGACATGTCAAATACTCAGCACCAGGAAGAACTATATCACCCTGGTTTAAGATAACATGCTCCTGGATCTCCATCTGTACTCCCATGGCTGCTCCTTTCATGATCTATAGCATAAGCACTGGGATGTCAAGTGACAATGACTGGCTGATATTTAATGACATTTAATTTAATATGTATCTTGTGCACTTAGTGGTTTATGCTTCTCCTTCATTTGATGCTCTCTGAAGGGCATTAACTCTGGATGGAAATATTCACACAGAATATTTTGCATCTTATAGGTCCCTCCATAAGCTTCTTGTATACATTTCCTCAGGCTAATGCTCTTTCTATACAAAGTGGATTATCAGTAACACTGCCTAAACTCTGCTTCCTGAGGATACACTCCTCACCACTGTCTTTCAAGGCTGAGCTTGCTTAGGACTACAGAATATAAGCAGACCATGACATGCACACACATACCAAGCTAACTTATCCTTGATTTAACCTTGGGCTTTTCCATTCTCCTTTAGGAAGATATAGGAAATCTCAATAAGGCCATAGTTGCAATTTGCCAAAGAATTTTCAATGCAATAGTAGAAGATAACACGGGAGCTTGATCATCTTTTGTGTAGTTTACATGCGCCCTCCGGAACGCCTGCCTGGTTTTAAACTGACCACTTCCAGTCTATAGTGGATGTCTTCTGGGCTCACGTGAACTTAAACTCAGTTGTCAATGCTGCCTTTTGGGTAAACTGAAGTAAAGATTCGTTTGTCAAATGGTACACACTTATCTTCTGAAGGTCTTTGAGCCAAAACTCTAAGCCAGAACTCTAAGATATTCAGTGAGTGAATATCTTTTTAGGCCTTGTCATTGTTTTCACCAACTTTATTTCTTACTACATTTACCCTCAATATCTTGGAATCACTTTATTCACATGGCAGGAATGGAAAAGCTGCTTTCCTGAAGTGCTGACTTTCAGAAGAGATGTTTCATGTTCAGAACCATGCTCAAAATAAGCAGCTCTTCATGCAGCTTGGTGAATTATCTCAGTTTCAGACTTTTTACCAAGCATTAAATATATGCCCTAAAAATCTCAAGGAAGTCTACCATGGGTTGGGTTCATTTTACAGTGGTAGGAAGTACTAACTGATTTATCTTGTCTTTAACTTTGCAAAGAATATCCCAGGGTGTCTCAGAAATACTAAAACCCGTAAAGTATCACATCTATGCTAGGTCCCTTATTATTGTTGTATTTTAAATCCTTCTGGACCAGCTGATCAAAGCAAAGACACCAGGTAGCAGTTACAGCTTTAAATATACAAAGGTAATATCCTTAGGTAAATATGATAATCTTAGTTCATCTCCTTATGGAAGTGATCCACTAAACGTTTGGTCTAGAGGAGACAGGAAGCACAAATTGTTCACTGGGATGCTGGTGAGTGGAACCACTGGTACTTCCACTCATTCCCAGAAAGATGCATTCCATTTATTGCAAACAAGACACTGTATCACAGCTATTGCTTTAAGGATTTTTCCACATTCTGAATAAAGAATCTCATTCTCTCAAAGAGTCATCTTCAAGTTGGCATTTCAGCTGTTTCTTCAAGAGGGTATTAACCTGCTTTATCAGAAAAAACAGCTTCAGGACAGTGAAGTTTGAGGATCAACCAAGGTCATGTGTTATACTGCTGCCGTATTTCTGCTGATAAGGGTCCTTTGTTTTTAAGAATATGTTATAGGAGATCCCACATTGGTATGTATTTAAGTAGTAGGGTTGGCTGAGCCATGGCACAAATGGAAAGCAAAACTATTTCTAGAATACAAGACAATTCAGGACAAGTCATTGTCCTTTCCAGATTCTAAGGAGTTTATTGTAACCAAATTGCCACCAAATAGCTTCTCAGGTGGTGCAGTGGTAAAGAATATGCCTGCCAATTCAGGAAATGCCAAAGACGAGAGTTCAGTCCCTGGGTTGGGAAGATCCTTTGGAGGAGGAAATGATAAGCCAATCCAATATTATTGCCTGGAGAATTCCATGACAGTGAAGCCTGGAGTGCTACAGTCCATGGTGTCACAAAGAAGCAGAGATGACTGAGCGACTGAGCACACACAGCATAACTGGACCTTCTACTTGAGGGATGATGCTTTACAATGGGCTCAGCATTGATCTCTGGTACTGACATGTCAAATACTCAGCACCAGGAAGAACTATATCACCCTGTTTAAGATAACATGCTCCTGGATCTCCATCTGTACTCCCATGGCTGCTCCTTTCATGATCTATAGCATAAGCACTGGGATGTCAAGTGACAATGACTGGCTGATATTTAATGACATTTAATTTAATATGTATCTTGTGCACTTAGTGGTTTATGCTTCTCCTTCATTTGATGCTCTCTGAAGGGCATTAACTCTGGATGGAAATATTCACACAGAATATTTTGCATCTTATAGGTCCCTCCATAAGCTTCTTGTATACATTTCCTCAGGCTAATGCTCTTTCTATACAAAGTGGATTATCAGTAACACTGCCTAAACTCTGCTTCCTGAGGATACACTCCTCACCACTGTCTTTCAAGGCTGAGCTTGCTTAGGACTACAGAATATAAGCAGACCATGACATGCACACACATACCAAGCTAACTTATCCTTGATTTAACCTTGGGCTTTTCCATTCTCCTTTAGGAAGATATAGGAAATCTCAATAAGGCCATAGTTGCAATTTGCCAAAGAATTTTCAATGCAATAGTAGAAGATAACACGGGAGCTTGATCATCTTTTGTGTAGTTTACATGCGCCCTCCGGAACGCCTGCCTGGTTTTAAACTGACCACTTCCAGTCTATAGTGGATGTCTTCTGGGCTCACGTGAACTTAAACTCAGTTGTCAATGCTGCCTTTTGGGTAAACTGAAGTAAAGATTCGTTTGTCAAATGGTACACACTTATCTTCTGAAGGTCTTTGAGCCAAAACTCTAAGCCAGAACTCTAAGATATTCAGTGAGTGAATATCTTTTTAGGCCTTGTCATTGTTTTCACCAACTTTATTTCTTACTACATTTACCCTCAATATCTTGGAATCACTTTATTCACATGGCAGGAATGGAAAAGCTGCTTTCCTGAAGTGCTGACTTTCAGAAGAGATGTTTCATGTTCAGAACCATGCTCAAAATAAGCAGCTCTTCATGCAGCTTGGTGAATTATCTCAGTTTCAGACTTTTTACCAAGCATTAAATATATGCCCTAAAATCTCAAGGAAGTCTACCATGGGTTGGGTTCATTTTACAGTGGTAGGAAGTACTAACTGATTTATCTTGTCTTTAACTTTGCAAAGAATATCCCAGGGTGTCTCAGAAATACTAAAACCCGTAAAGTATCACATCTATGCTAGGTCCCTTATTATTGTTGTATTTTATCTTATATCAGATCTAAAAACCTTAGATAGTCTGTGAAACATCACATTAGTCCTCTTTATTGATGACATAATATTCAGTCAGTTCAGTCACTCAGTAGTGTCCAACTATCTCCGACCCCATGAATCACAGCATGCCAGGCCTCCCTGTCCATCACCAACTCCCAGAGTTCATTCAGATTCATGTCCATAGAGTCAGTGATGCCATCCAGCCATCTCATCCTATGTCGTCCCCTTCTCCTTCTGCCCCTACTCCCTCTCAGCATCAGAGTCTTTTTCAATGAGTAACTCTTCCCATGAGGTGGCCAAAGTACTGGAGTTTCAGCTTTAGCATCATTCCTTCCAAAGAAATCTCAGAGTTTGATCTCCTTCAGAATGGACTGGTTGGATCTCCTTACAGTCCAAGGGACTCTCAAGAGTCTTTTCCAACACCACAGTTCAAAAGCATCAATTCTTTGGCGTTCAGGTTTCTTCACAGTCCAACTCTCACATCCATACATGACTACTGGAAAAACCATAGCCTTGACTAGAAGGACCTTAGTTGACAAAGTAATATCTCTGCTTTAGAATGTGCTATCTAGGTTGGTCATAACTTTTCTTCCAAGGAGTAAGCGTGTTTTAATTTCATGGCTGCAGTCACCATCTGCAATGATTTTGGAGCCCCCTCCCCCAATAAAGTCTGACACTATTTTCCCATCTATTTCCCATGAAGTGATGGGACCAGATGCCATGATCTTCGTTTTCTGAATGCTGAGATTTAAGCCAAGTTTTTCACTCTCCACTTTAACTTTCATCAAGAGTATTTTTAGTTCCTCTTCACTTTCTGCATTAAGGGTGATGTCATCTGCATATCTGAGGTTATTGATATTTCTCCCAGCAGTCTTTATTTCAGCTTGTGTTTCTTCCACTTCAGCGTTTCTCATGATGTGCTCTGCATCTAAGTTAAATAGTCAGAGGGAGAATCTACATCCTTGATGTACTCCTTTTCCTATTTGGAACCAGTCTGTTGTTCCATGTCCAGTTCTAGATGTTTCTTCCTGACCTGCATACAGATTTCTCAAAAGGCAAGTTAGATGGTCTGGTATTCCTATCTCTTTCAGAATTGTCCACAGTTTGTTGTGATCCACACAGTCAAAAGCTTTGGCATAGTCAATAAAGCAGAAGTAGATGTTTTTCTGGAACTCTCTTGCTTTTTTGATGATCCAGCAGATGTTGGCAATTTGATCTCTGATTCTTCTGCCTTTTTTAAAACCAGCTTGAACATCAGGGAGTTCATGGTTCACGTATTGCTGAAGCCAGGCTTAGAGAATTTTGAGCATTACTTTACTAGCATGTGAGATGAGGGCAATTGTGCGATAGTTTGAGCATTTTTTGGCATTGCCTTTCTTTGGAATTGGAATGAAAAGTGAACTTTTCCAGTTCTGTGGCCACTGCTGAGTTTTCCAAATTTGTAGGCATGTTGAGTGTAGCACTTTCACAGCATCATCTTTCAGGATTTGAAACAGCTCCACTGGAATTCCATCACTTCCACTAGCTTTGTTCATAATGATGCTTTCTAAGGCCCACTTGGCTTCACATTCCAAGACGTCTGGCTCTAGATTAGTGATCACATCATCATGATTATCTGTGTCGTGAAGATCTTTTTTCTATAGTTCTTCCGTGTATTCTTGCCACCACTTCTTAATATTTTCTGCTGGAGTAACAGGCAAATTTGGCCTTGGAATGTGGAATGAAGCAGGGCAAAGACTAATAGAGTTTTGCCAAGAAAATACACTGGTCTTAGCAAATACCCTCTTCCAACAACACAAGAGAAGACTTTACACATGGACATCACCAGATGGTCAACACTGAAATCAGATTGATTATATTCTATGCAGCCAAAGATGGAGAAGCTCTATACAGTCAACAAAAAACAAGACCAGGAGCTGACTGTGGCTCAGATCATGAACTCCTTATTACCAAATTCAGACTCAAATTGAAGAAAGTAGGGAAAACCACTAGACCATTTAGGTATGACCTAAATTAAATCCCTTATGATTATACAGTGGAAGTGAGAAATAGATTTAAGGGCCTAGATATGATAGATAGAGTGCCTGATGAACTATGGAAAGAGGTTCGTGAAATTGTACAGGAGACAGCGATCAAGACCATCCCCATGGAAAAGAAATGCACAAAAGCAAAATGGCTTTCTGGGGAGGCCTTAGAAATAGCTGTGAAAAGAAGAGAGGTGAAAAGCAAAAAAGAAAAGGAAAGATATAAGCATCTGAATGCAGAGTTCCAAAGAATAGCAAGAAGAGATAAGGAAAACTTCTTCAGCGATCAATGCAAAGAAATAGAGAAAAAGAACAGAATGAGAAAGGCTAGAGATCTCTTCAAGAAAATCAGAGATACCAAGGGAACATTTCATGCCAAGGTGGGCTCGATAAAGGACAGAAATGGTCTGAACATAACATTCCTTAGAATTATATAACAATAATGTATCCTGCCTGAGAACAGTCTCCGGCTAAAACCTTTTGGCTAATTCTGTTATCTTAAAATGTAAATTTTGGGAGTAGGTCTGGTGAGGTCTGGTGAGGTCTTTACAACCTCCATACATTCTTTGGATTCATTGGAGAGTATATAACTTCATTGCGAACACTAGCAAGGTGGTACTCTTTCTGCCCTCTTCTGATGCCTATGTCAGCAGCTTTCTTTCTTTTATACTTTAATAAAACTTTATTACACAAAGCTCTGAGTGATCAAGACTCATCTCTGGCCCCGGATTGAATTCTTCTTTTCCATGGGCCAAGAATCTCGGTGACTTCGCGTGATTCAACAACAGCCTTTCATCTTGGCGGCTCATCCCAGATCCTTCAGGACAAAGTAAGGATGCTTGGAGCTCTAGTTCTTTGTTCTCTTAGTGAACATGTTTTCTGCTGTGCTTTACTAACTCTATGGTGTGCTTGTGTGAATGAATGGCATGCCCTGCGCAAAGCGAGTGAGGAGCCCTGCCCTGCAGTTCCATGGTGATCTCATACGGCTTATGGCAGAAACCTCTCAGGGGCTTATACCGACCTGCCAATGCCAAGAGGCACCCAGTGTCTCCTTTGGGAACCGACCAGAAATGAGCAAAGCAAAGCATGTGGACCGAATTCTCCTTTCACAGTGAAACTTCTTGGTCTCTCTGACCATTTCATAACTCCTTGGGAATTAAAAGTACTAACCTAATCTATCAGATCATAGAATTTCAAGGGACTTGTGATCTATACTGTTACTATGTATTGTGGCTTAGGTCCCAAACTTGGATACCTAGTCAAGAAAGCGCCTACCCTCGCTAGGAACTGACAGTTCAGAAGCTAGATGGAGCTCTAGCTCCAAGAACATCTCTGAGGTTAAAGGTTACTCAGACTGGAACTGCAATGGGTTTTTTCCTTTGGTATGCTGACTCTTAGTGGACCAGAGGAGGCTCTTATACAGGTATGGTGATGCTTGGAAAGAACACCTCAGTTTTATGTTCGTGTTGGTTTCATTATGGTCAGGAAATACTCAGGGTCACGCACAGGCACTCAAGTGACAAATGTTTTCCCCAGCGGTCTTAGGTCTTAGCTTGGGAAGCATTCCAGAAGGTTACTTTGATTGCAACCCGGGTGTCTTCAGAGGCAAGCAAGGTTAAGGGTGAAGAGCTGGACGTCAGGTAGGGATGCTATCAAGTGTACCCCTGGTACATCCCCATCCCATCTTGCTGGTAGAACGGAGAGGTATGAGTATGGCACCTGTGTCAGTAAGGGATAGACTAAGTCCAACCAGGAAGGAAAAGGTTTTGGTGTAGTCTGTCTATACTCCAATCTAGAGCAGGGAAGGATGCCTCCGGTAGAAAGATGGTGCTGGTCGCTTTCTTTTCTCTTACAGATGGGAGCTAACAATTCCAGCCTTACTGCTTTGAACTGTATTCTGAAAAACTGGGATAGATTTGATCCCTAGGGCTTAAAGAAGACACACCTGGTCTTCCTATGTAATACTGCATGGCCATGGTATCCATTGGAGGATGGCAAACGGTGGCCAGTTGGAGGGTCTCTTAAGTATAATACTATTCTACAATTAGACCGATTCTGTAAGGAACAAGGGAAAAGGGTAGAAGTGGCATATGTGTTGCCCTTTTTCTCTCTGCGAAATATGCCAGACTTATGTCCTAAGGGTATAGATTTGGGCATAAAACCTTCAGCTCCTTCCTGTCCTACTTTGCCCCCATACCTGGGGCTCGAAGCTGAGTAAACTGAAAGCCAGAGAATCCCCCTCAGAAGGGTTGCCTTGGTCTCAGTGGAAATCCAAACTGAGATTCAAACTGCCCACGTGGAGGTCCAAACAACTCCTGTCTCAGTACGACCTCAGACTACTCTGGTTTCAGTAGAAACTCAGACCATTGAAGTAAGAGATGAGATGGAGGACAGGAGACAAAGAGAAAAAGAAAAAAAGGTTTCTCCTATCTATCCCTGGGATCATATTCACAGAGCAGCCAGAGAGACGGAGGAACAGCCACACAAGCTGTTGCATCTTTATGAAACACCCACCGGGAGAAATAACTCTCAGTCTGTGAGCGTTAATAAGCCTTTTTCTTATCAAGAAATACAAAGAATCAAAGAGGATCTGGGAGACTATTTTAAGGACCCAGAAAAATATATTAGAGCTTTTAAAGCTGCTACTCTGCTTTATGCCCTCACTTGGAAGGATGTGATGTATATCTTGGGACAAACCCTGATTCCCGACTCAAAGACTCAAGTTTTGGGAAAAGCGGTTGCTTATGGAGATGAATGGCTTGGTAATGAATCAGCAGAGAAAGGGAAAATGAGATAGCGGCCCTCCGCACTGGGAATCAGGCATTCCCAACTATAGAACCAGACTGGGACTACAACACAGCTAAAGGAAGATGGGATCAGAGTCATTTTATTAGATGTATTCTTGAAGGACTTAGGCAGGCGGCACTTTCTAAGCCTTTAAACTATGGTAAATTGGCAGACATAGAACAGGAGGAGAAGGAAGCTCCTGGTAAATTCCTAGATAGACTGAGAGAAGCCCTTCACAGATTCACTGAGATTGATCCTGAAAGTGAAGAGGGAAAAGTAATCTTAAAGGATAGATTTCTCACTCAGTCGGCTCCAGATATCCGTCATAAGCTATTAAAATGGGCATATGGACCAAATCAGTCTTTAGATACTCTGTTACAACTGGCTCAGATAGTCTATATTACCTAATATGAGGGAAAGAAAGGCAAAAAAGACAAAGGAAAAGGTGGAAGCCTTCACAGTGGCTATGAAAAACGTTCTTAAACAGCCTGAGAAAAATGACCAGAAGGACCCAGGTGCAAAAGGATGGGCTTGCTATTACTGTGGAAAGGAGGGGCACCTCAATTGGGATTGCCCTCAGGCATCTAAGCTGCCCCCGGCTCCACGTCCAGTCTGCAAAGGACCACACTGGAAGAGAGAGTGCCCCCAGAGGCGTAGGTCTCCGGAGTTGAACTCTCAAGACAATCAAGATTGAAGGTGCCTGAGGGTCCCCACACAAGCTCCTGTCCTAATTACACCTGAGGAACCCCGGGTATTAATAATTGTGGGGGGCTAATCCGGCGATTTTCTTTTAGATACTGGGGCAATTTATTCTGTGCTTACTGAAGCCCCTGGCCCACTTTCTTCCCAATCCACTTCCGTTATGAGACTGTCTGGACGAGCCAAGGGGTATTATTTCAGTTACTCTTTATCTTGCAACTGGGATTCTGTGCTATTTTCACAAGAGTTTCTGATTGTGCCAGAATCTCCCTCACCCCTTTTGGGGAAGGATATACTTAGCAAGGTCCATGCCTCTGTTTTCATGAATATGGAGCCCTCTCTTTCTTTCCCTTTAGTTGAACAAAATGTAAATCCTAGAGTATGGGCTGATGGAAAATCTGTGGGTCGAGCACAAAATGCTATTCCTATATTTTAGCTCAAAGACCGGCACTTATTTCCACATAAGAAGCAGTATCCATTAAAACTTATGGTTAAGGAAGGGGTAAAACCTATCAGTGAAAATGTAAAAGAACAGGGACTATTAATTCCCTGTAACAGTCTTGGCAACACTCTTATTTTGGGTATAAAGAAATCAAATGGTAAATGGAGACTAGTTCAAGATTTACAAATAATAATTGAGGCTGTAGTTCCTTTACACCTTGTGGTGCCTAATTCTTATACTCTATTGTCTGGAATTCCTGAATGAGCCAAATATTTCTCAGTAATTGATTTAAAAGATGTCTTCTATTCAGTGCCTTTGGCAGAAGAAAGTCAATTTCTATTTGACTGTGAAGACCCTATGCAGCCAGCTTCTCAGTTAACCTGGACAGTTTTGCCCCAGGGATTTCATGACAGTGCTCACTTATTTGGAAAAAGTTTGTCATAGGATCTACAAAACTTTAATAGTTCTGAAGTGGTGGTGTTATAATATGTAGATGATATTTTGCTCTGTGCTGACACAGAGGAAGCTTGTTCACTAGACTCAGATTTCTTAAACTTTCTGGCAGGCTGTGGTTACAAGGCATCAAGAGAAAAGGCCCAGCTTTGTCAACAATCAGTTAGATACCTGGGCCTAATCATATCAGAAGGACTAGGGCCATAGGTCCTGAGAGAATCAAATCTATACTAAATCATCTCCTACCTATGACTTTAAGACAATTGACAGGATTTTAGGGAATCACAGGTTTCTGTCACATTTGTATTCCAGGTTATGGGGAACTTGCCCGGCCTTTATATAAACTTATAGCTGAAATTCAGGAGGCCCAAACCAACAAACTGGCTTGGTCTCCAGAAACTCAAAGACTTTTAAGATTCTTCAGATTGCTCTCCTGTAAGGTCCAGCTCTGAGCTTGCCCACAGGGTCAGAATTTAATTTGTTTGTCACTGAAAGAAAAGGTATGGCCTTGGGAATTTTGACACAACCCCGAGGGCCTCACCAGCAACCTATTGCTTATCTCAGCAGATAATTATATGTAATTTCACATGGATGGCCCCACTGCCTAAGAGTAATTGGGGAAGTGGCTTTATTAGCACCTGAAGCTTTAAAAATAATTAATGGACTGAAACCTTACTGTACTGACTTCTCATGATGTGAGTGTACTCTTAAATTCTAGTGTTAATATTTGGATGACAGACAATAGGCTTCTTAAATATCAGTCATTGTTGTTAGAAGGACCAGTAACTAAACTTAAATTTTGTGGAAATTTAAATCCTGTCACTTTCCTTCCTGAGAAGAAAAATGAAACACCTGATCATGATCGTTCCCAATTCCTAACTTTATGCAGCTCAGAAGGATCTAATGGATACCCCATTAGACAATCCTGACGTGGAAATATTTACAGATGGCAGTTCTTTTGTTTGGGATGGAAAACGTAAAGCAGGTTACACCATAGTGACTGCTGAACAGGTTTTGGAAGCAAAAATCTCTCCCCCAGGGAACCAGTGCTCAGTTAGCAGAGCTTGTAGCTCTGACCCGAGCTCTAGAGTTAAGCAAAGGGCAGCGAGTAAATATCTACACTGATTCTAAGTATGCTTATTTGACTTTAAATGCTCATACTGCAATATGGAAAGAAAGACAGTTTGAAACAGCAACAGGAGAACCTATTAAGCATTTCAGAGAGATTGAGAGACTTTTAACTGTTATATATTGTCCTAAAGAAGTAGCTGTTATGCATTGCAAAGGGCGCAGCAGGGATGGGAGTAAAGTAGCTGAAGGTAATCAGCTGGCTGACTGTCAAGCCAGAAAAGTGGCACTTTACGAAACCCATTCACTGCAGACGCCTTTGATCTGGGCAGGTCCTGTGGACCAGGAAAAACCACAATATACTGAGGAAGAATTAGAAAGATATGAGAAAAGAGGAGCAAAGATTACTGATAAAGGATGGTTACAGTCCGAGGATGGACAATTAATAATTCCTGAAAATGCTCAGTGGGAAATTCTTAAGGGTTTACATCAGAGTTTTCATTTGGGTGAAGAGAGTACTTACCAAATGGGTTCTCGTTTGTTTGAAAGTAAAAATGTAATGAAAACTTTAGAGAATATTATCAAAAGGTGTGAGGTTTGTCAGAAAAATAACCCAAAGACTGAAAAGCTGGCAAAATCTGGATTATAACGAAGTGGAAAGTATCCTGGAGAGGACTGAGAAATTGATTTTACTCATATGCTAAAAGCTAATGGATATTCTTGCTTACAACTTTGGGTAGGTATCTTTACTGGATGGATTAAAGTTTTTCCCTGTCATAGTGAACAGGCTAAGGAGGTTATAAAGATTTTAATCCATGAAAATATCCCCAGGTTTGGGCTGCCACGGAGCCTTCAGAGTGACAATGGCTCCGCCTTTAAAGCTGCTGTAACTCAGGGGGTGTCTAAAGCTCTAGGAATAGAATATCACTTACACTGTTCTTGGAGACCCCAATCCTCAAATGGTAAAGCATCTGCCTACAAAGCAGGAGATCTGTGTTCGGTCCCTGGGTCGGGAGGATCCTCTGGAGAAGGAAATGGCAACCCACTCCAGTACTCTTGCCTGGAAAATCCCATGGACGGAGGAGCGTGGTAGGCTACAGTCCATGGGGTCCCAAAGAGTCTGACACGACTGAGCGACTTTGCTTTTTGCTTTTTTTAAACACTGTTCCTGGAGAGCCCAATCCTCGGGAAAGGTTGAAAAAGCTAATGACATTATCAAAAGACATCTGTGCAAATTAACTCAAGAGATGTAGGACAAATGGATTAAAGTCCTACCCATAGCTTTAATGAGGGTTTGAACTGCCCCCAAAAAAGAGGGACTGTCCCCTATTGAATGTATTTATGGAAATAGATTTAAGGGCCTAGATCTGATAGATAGAGTGGCTGATGAACTATGGAATGAAGTTCGTGACATTGTACAGGAGACAGGAATCAAGACAATCTCCATGGAAAAGAAAGACAAAAAAGCAAAATGGCTTTCTGGGGAGGCCTTATAAATATTTGTGAAAAGAAGAGAAGTGAAAAGCAAAGGAGAAAAGGAAAGATGTAAGCATCTAAATACACAGTTCCAAAGAATAACAAGAGGAGATAAGAAAGCCCTCTTCAGTGATCAGTGCAAAGAAATAGAGGAAAACAACAGAATGGGACAGACTAGAGATCTCTTCAAGAAAATTAGAGATACCAGGGAATATTTCACGCAAAGATGGGCTCGATAAAGGACAGAAATAATATGGACCTAACAGAAGGAGAAGATATTAAGAAGAGCTGGTGAGAATACACAGAAGAATTGGACAAAAAAGATCTTCATGCCCCAGATAATCACGATGGTGTGATCACTCATAGAGCCAGACATCGTGGACTGTGAAGTCAAGTGAGTCTTAAAAAGCATCACTATGAACAAAGCTAGTGGAGGTGATGCAATTCAAGTTGAGCTGTTTCAAATTCTGAAAAATGATGCTATGAAAGTGTTGCACTCAATATGCAAGCTAATTTGAAAAACTCAGCAGTGGCCACAGAACCAGAAAAGGTCAGTTTTCATTTCAGTCCCAAAGAAAGGCAATGCCAAAGAATGCTCAAACTACCACACAGTTGCACTCATCTCACATGCTAGTAAAGTAATGCTCAAAATTCTCCGAGCTAGGCTTCAGCAATCCATAAACCAGAACTTCCTGATGTTCAAGTTGGTTTCTATACAGAGATCAAATTGCCAACATCCTCTGGATCATGGAAAAGGCAAAAGAGTTCCAAAAAAACCCATCTATTTCTGCTTTATTGACTGTGCCAAAGCCTTTGACTGTGTGGATCACAAGAAACTGTAGAAAATTCTGAGAGAGATGTGAATACCAGACCATCTGACCTGCCTCTTGAGAAATCTGTATGCAGGTCAGGAAGCAACAGTTGGAATTGGATATGGAACAACAGACTGGTTCCAAATAGGAAAAGGAGTATGTCAAGGCTGTATATTGTCACCCTGACTATTTAACTTAGATGCAGAGTACATCATGAGAAATGCTGGACTGGAAGAAACACAAGCTGGAATCAAGATTGCCGGAAAAAATATCAATAACCTCAGATATGCAGATGACACCACTCTTACGGCAGAAAGTGAAGAGGACCTAAAAAGCTTCTTGATGACAGTGAAAGAGGAGAGTGAAAAACTTGGCTTATAGCTCAACTTTCAGAAAACAAAGATCATGGCATTTGGTCCCATTACTTCATGGGAAATAGATGGGGAAACAGTGGAAACAGTGTCAGACTTTATATTTTGGGGGCTCCCAAATCACTGCAGATGGTGACTGCAGCCATGAAATTAAAAGACGCTTCCTTGGAAGAAAAGTTATCACCAACCTAGATAGCATATTCAAAAGCAGACACATTACTTTGCCGCCTAAGATCCATCTAGTCAAGGCTATGGTTTTTCCTGTGGTCATGTACGGATGTGAGAGTTGGACTATTGAGAAGACTGAGCGCCAAAGAATTGGTGCTTTTGAACTGTGGTGCTGGAGAAGACTCTTGAGAGTCCTTGGACTGCAAGGAGATCCAACAAGTTCATTCTGAAGGAGATCAGCCCTGGGATTTCTTTGGAAGGAATGGTACTAAATCTGAAACTCCAGTACTTTGGCCACCTCATGTGAAGAGTTGACTCATTGGAAAAGACTTTGATGCTGGGAGGGATTGGGGGCAGGAGGAGAAGGGGACGACCGAGGATGAGATGGCTGGATGGCATCACGGACTCGATGGAAATGAGTCTGAGTGAACTCCGAGAGATGGTGATGGACAGGGAGGTTTGGAGTGCTGCAATTCATGGGGTCGAAAAGAGTCGGGCACTACTGAGTGACTAAACTGAGCTCTACTGAACTTTTCTACGCACCGACGTTGGTATAGACCCTAATGCCTTGGAATTAACTAGTTACATAACTCAGCTTTCAGCTTTTAATTAGGCATTAACAGAACTCCAGGAGAGGACTCCTGACCCAGTTTCTGAGTCAAGCAATCCTCTATTTGAGCCAGGAACCGAGGTCCTCTTAAAAACATTGGGATCTTGGGGCCCATCCTTCAAGCCCCTCTGGAAAGGCCCTTACCAGATGAGCTGGATAATCTATGTAAGCCTGCTTCTGCTGATTCCAAAAATCCTGAGTCTGCCATTTAATCCTCAAGGCAATGCTTTCCTGTCCTGAGCTCACTCCAATGCGGCATTCCACAATCTATCTAACTGCTGGGTCTGTGGAACACGCCCCCTTCATCAGTGGAAGGCTTCGCTTGGTGGACATCTCCACTTCAAGGAAAAGACTTTCTCCAAGTCTGTGAGTACCTTTGACAACAATCACATGCGATGCCTCTTCATCTGATGGCATCTACCAACCCTAAAATGGACTGGTGCAACACTTTGCACTTTAACTGTGGACATAATGTGACTTTTCATTTTGATCTTAACTTGGTTTAATGACTATTTTGCTTTAGAGCCTGTAACTATATAATGGGGTTTTCTAACTGTCTAAAAGCTTTTAAGTTACAAATGGTTGTCCAAACTCCTACGAGTGCCACAATCTCCTCCAACTACTATTTGGGGCCCCTGGATCAGATATCCTCAATATGAGGATTAAGAGAATATGTTGCTAAGTCACTTCACTCGTGTCCAACTCTGTGCAACCCCATAGATGGCAGCCCACCAGGCTCCCCCGTCCCTGGGGTTCTCCAGGCAAGAACACTGGAGTGGGTTGCCATTTCCTTCTCCAATGCATGAAACTGAAAAGTGAAAGTGAAGTCTCTGCTTCCTAATATGCTGTCTAGGTTGGTCGTAGCTTTTCTTCCAAGGAGCAAGAATCTTTTATTATTATTATTATTTTACTTTACAATATTGTATTGGTTTTGCCATACATCAACATGCATCCACCACGAGTGTACACGTGTTCCCTATCCTGAACCCCCTCCCACCTTCTTCCCCATACCATCCTTCTAGGTCATCCCAGTGCATCAGCCCCAAGCATTCTGTATCCTGCATCAAACCTGGACTGGCCATTCATGTCTTATATGGTATTATACATGTTTCAATGCCATTCTCCCAAATCATTCCATCCTCTCCCTCTCCCACAGAGTTCAAAAGACTGTTCTATATATCTGTGCCTGTTTTGCTCTCTCACTTACAGAATTATTGTTACCACATTTCTAAATGCTGCTGCTGCTGCTGTAAGTCACTTCAGTAGTGTCCAACTCTGTGTGACCCCATAGACGGCAGCCCACCAGGCTCCTCCGTCCCTGGGATTCTCCAGGCAAGAACACTGGAGTGGGTTGTCATTTCCTTCTCCAGTGCATGAAAGTAAAATTTAAAGTGAACTTGCTCAGTCATGTCCAACTCTTTGCAACCCCCTGGAGTGCAGCCAACCAGGCTCTTCCATCCATGG